>NW_017557621.1:2601147-2690423 GCF_001854935.1 Bemisia tabaci
TTATAAATTTTTCCATTATTGTTAGGTGAAGAGTGCGTAGCGTAGCCACTAGATTAGAAATTGAGTTAACGACGAACTATTATTCTCTGCAGGTGGGCGTAATTTACTACTGAGCCATACTGAAAAATTTAGTGTTTAAACGTCTTTTTTAAACACTTGAATATCTGCTTAATTTCCAAGCCACCTTTCCTAGCGCAGAGTACTTCTTAATGATAAAAACCATGAGTACAGGCATAAACTATGATTTATAACATATTCATCAAAAATTCATGGATTGATTGTCATATTACTACTGAAAATGGCAGTAATGAGCGGTTTTGTGAAAGAAAGGCGTATCCACCAACATTTTAAGAATGCGTGTTTACTCCTTGCCAAAGTTATTTAACCCTCCTCGTGTGACTGCGGTCTTAGTCTGTGGTCTTGTGGTCGTGGACTGTGTTGACTGACATATTACTGTTAAAAAAGATGGTACTCTGCGATTTTGTGGAAGAAGGGCATAATCTCGAAAATTAAAAAAAAAAAAAAAAAAAAAAAAAAAAAAAAAAAAAAAAAAAAAAAATCTTCTTGCGCAATTTCTCCGACCCTGCTCAGTGATCTTTGAGCGTATGGTGGTCGAGTTTTTTCAACAGAAACAATAAGAATTGTGTGGAAACTAAGTATTTTCATATTTTCAGAGACTTGACTATTGGTGGTTACGCCTTTCTTCAAACACCACGTTCCATTATCATCAGAGTTTTCGAAAGGGGCTGGGGAATTCGATGAAGCATTCCTTTCACGGTGCAAAAGCTGCCTTGCGATTTGGTTGAGAATCTTCGCCTAAAAGTTTTACGAGAGGTATTATTGACGGTTGAAATTGACTGGGCGACACGTTCATCACAAATCGAAAATTTTTCACATAATTTTCGATAATCTTTTGCCAAACGCGCTATGAATAAGAGATTTCGGTAGGATTCAATTTTGAGTATCAAGTGTGGATTTTCTTGAGAACGTTTCGTCATTGACGTGTCAGAACTGACGAGGGACTTTCTTCGTCTGATAAGTCTAAGTGTAGGGCTTGCACTGCGATCATTTAGAAACTATAAAACTAATCAGCCGAAAAAGTCCATCTTTACGCAAAGAATCGCAGCAATTTCCGCTACGCGAAGAAGTGCAGCGATTTCCATTACGCAAATTGTGTTGTACGTGAAATGTTGAAGATGAGATATATAAAATCAGGATTCTTAAATTCAAACCTTGTCTAGTGGTCCATTATGAATTTTTACCGGTGGATTGTAAAGAAATTAAAGATAGAAGTGTGCTGAGAACTTTATGAAAGATTCAAAGAAGAATTTGCATAAATTATCAAAAAAATACGGTCGTTCAAAAGAGAAGTTAGGCAACGCCCGGGTACACAGTGTTCTTTCACTAACCAGCCAACCACAACTTGGGAACAAAAGCCAATGGCGAGCAAACTCGAAGCGAAAACCTTGCAGGAGTAAAAGACGAAAGGGAAAAAGGTGGGTAGAAGCTATTCGCCGTAATTTCTCTACGGAAGACCCCACAGTGGCGAATCGTGAATATCGACTGGCTATCGATATTTTCCCGTTTAAATCTACGGTAAAGAATCGATTTGAAAGGTGTTATTCACGAGCACCTTCATAATCGATCCTTTTCCATTAGTTTTTTGAAGCTATGGTAAATAATAGATTGTTGAGGCGTTCGTTGCGAGGGCCCTTGGTCGATCCTTTTCCATAGGTTTAAAAGGCAGATCAACCTATATATCGCAAAGCACGCCACGCCATTGGTTAGACTGTCTGCTTCGAGGTGGACGTGATGTATTTCGGAGCGGCACCTGCCCCAACGCCTCCTGGGCCGCGCTACCCTAGCGACCAGCAAAAACGGGACATTTCCAAATCGCCCCGTTCAAAGTTATCCAGTCCAGATCAAGAGCAAACGGTCTCGTAAACTTTGGTTGTGGGAAGCCAAGGGAATAGGGGTGGTGGTGAATTTCTTTTGGTTGACAGACGTGTCGGGGAATTCTGAGAAATTATCTTGAGGGGGCCGTTGGGGGAAAATTCGGGGAAACGTCATTCACGGAAAGGGGAAAGCTTCCGAGAAAGTTCAACGCACATTTTATCGGCATCCGTGACAAATGTCGAGGAGCAACACAAGGGAATGTAACTCCTCGAATGGAGGGCAATGAAAAAGAACGGGAATGCCACAAATCGATAGCGACAAGCTGTTTTACTGCCTCACGCTTTGGTTCACAGCGAGTAGGAAGAATTTGTCCGGACAACGTAAACTACGACTAAGGGAGCGATATTTTCTTATGGGGGCGCTCATAAATCACGTGACGCATTTTTTCTGCATTTTTGACCCCTATCCTCCCTGGGGGCTAATTAAGGAAATGATAGGCAAAACGATAGACAAAGAAGACGTAGGGAGCATGGAACAATCCTACTGGTTGAAATACCTCCTTTTGACGAAAGTAGAAAAATTTCAACAATTTTAAATTGTGACATAAATGACAAAAAAATAAAGAAAAAATCCGGACCTTTTTGCGGATTTTCCGCACTTTTCCAGTACTTTCGGACCGCCCTTAAAAAATCAGCACTATTTCCGGACTTGTAGACACCCCGGTAGTTTTTAAGCGCTCAGCCGATAGGCAGCGCTTTTTGATTTCGACTTGCCTCCGAGTACTAGTATACTAGTGCTAATGCGTTTAAATGGCGCACCAGCTCATCGATGTGTAGGCTTTTGGGGGGGGTCCATTTTTAAAATAAATAAAGCTGTGAAAACTGTATTTTATGCTTTTAACGTAATGCGCAGGTAGTTTCGATCGTTTGTCTATAAGAAAATTTCTTAGCGGTAGAGTAATTCTTATCGAAGTTGATCGTTGAACTCAAATGAAGCCTAAAAAAACGCGCCTGATGAGCTCAACGGTGAGCTCAATTTCGGGAAACAAAAATACGCGTTTACGGTTTCCTTGGTAACCTTTGGTTGCTATCAGCTGATGTTTTATTTCCATTTCCCAGCCAAGTCGACGGAGTTTATACGTCCTTTCTTCATTAAATACATTTACTAACACCTGAGCGCTTTTCTAATACGACAGTATTAGAACTTTCCCGCTTGTTCCTGGTCCCTTCCTGCTAAACTTGAACTGAATAAGACTACTTGATGTGACAACGTCACATTTATGTTCTCGCACGCTGACCAAACATTAGTCAAATTCGTTCTCGCGCTTGTATACGTGTTAGCGTAAGGTGCGGTGTAAGTTTTAAGAACAGCGCGGCCTCCCCGAGACCGACTCGGGCAACTTTTTCTTTGGGTCCCGCCGCTCTAACTTTCCGGATTTATCGCTCGAAAAGTACTAAGTTCTGTCGCCAAATGGGGGTCCCTGACCCGGTTGCGCCAATTCCTATGAAAACAGCTTTCGTCGAGCGCGAGTAAAGAGCTACCCGCACGGGCGGGTGTTTCAAGGAGACGCGACGGCCGTTTCGAATTCGCGGAGGGCGTGTGTGGTGCTGATGTGACTACACAAGTTAAGCAAACGTTCGTTGCGGTACGTGTCGGGATTAAACACCAGATGTCTCTCATAATTTGACGCGGGACGAAATACACTCTTTGCTTAAAGTTTAGAATCGTGAGTACAGAAGGGAGCCCTGAGCCACACCCCCCCTCCCCCCGGAGGGAGCTCTGCGAACCTGTCTGTAGCAATTAAAGCTGATCCTGGACAACGAGTCCGCATTTGGCAAAAAAATAGGCGTACGGCAATATATATGTATTTAAGCGAATTTTATGTGAGCTAATTCACATGCAAGGAATTCGCAGTCAGAAAAGGAATTAGAGATTTTTATAGTAATTTTTTCACTGATCACCTCGCGTTTGTTATTCGTGAACCAAATTTTATTCAAAATTATTCTACGATAGATTCCGCGACATTATTCAATCCACAGGTGAATGTTTCTTCACGTAACTGAATTGTTAAAATATCACCAGAAAGGCATATCTACCAAATACATTTATGATTTAAGGTAGTCCAGACGAAGCTGAACAATTTCAGACAAAACTCGAATCTGAATATAATGGACGAATAAACCACCGATAAAAACGGAGGGAATGAAATAATTCACGACACTGATATTAAAAATCGTATTTATTAACGCCAGAAGTCGGGATCGTAGGAACAAAAGCCAACATTTCGGGAGAAATGTTATCTCAATCTGGAAGGAATTCACCGAGCAGGACAATACGGTCTCGAAGATGGAGAGCGAAGAGGCCCAGGAAACGGCACATAACGTAGATCCTCCGACGTAAGGGCGTACCTCGACCTCTCGATGAGCCCCTGAGTGCATGCATTTATATGTAAAACAGGGTTCACGTGGAAGATTGAGATGCGCCCTTACGTCGGAGGAGCGACGATAATTTATTACGGAGGCAACGACCAACGCAACAGCGTCGGAACAGACAACCGACGCTTCCTCACTTTTTCATTTTTCGGCGCGTGGAGATGGAGCCGCCGGGGCCGGGGACGCTTTCGACGCTGCGAGCGTCATAATATGGCGGCAAAACGCGTCGCTGGACCATTTGAGCCGGTCATAAATCTGCCGGGAATCGCGCGACGCGGCCACGGCGCGGAAGAACATGTTCCGGTGACTTCTAAGCTTCACACTCTGCCCGATTGTATCGTGCCTGAGGTGGCCAATACGTTTCAATCCGGCCTCCTCCTCTCATCTGGCCTTCGAAATTGAATTCTTCATTTTCAAAAAGATCCACAGAAGCATCTTGCAAGCTCTTCTAGCGTCTTAGGAAAAGCGCCGTATTAACATTCAAAAGATGCCAAATTTCCTCTGATATCCTCTCTGTTCTAATAAGATCGTTTTTAGGACGATCGATGGACGGGGTGAGGAAGGGGAGTTCAAAGTCCGAAACTGGGAGACCATCGCAAATAAAATCATTTTTAGGACGCTCGATCGACGGGGTGAGGATGGGGAGTAAGACGGTCGATGGGCTGAACGATTTCGCTGGTCGCGAAGCGGGCCTTTGGGGGCGCGCAGAGCCCCGGGGGTTGGGCTGCGTAGCGGATAGGGGGCGGACCAGAGTTGCTAAAAGAAATTTCATCGAAGGAAATTTCGTGAAATTTCACATGAAATTTCTTTTTTCCCCATGAAATTTCTTTCGACCGACAAAATGTCAAAAATGTTTGTTTTGTCTAACAGAATTTGTTTTTATTTATAAAGAGAGTAATATTCGTCTACATTATAATATTACTAAATAAAATCTGATTCAGTGTTCTTTTATATTGTTCTAAACTAGTTCTAGTCATTTCATACTATTCAAAATGCCCTCTTATCCTGGGAAGGGTAAACCACTAAGTGGATCGCGCAAACATTTCACTGTGAAAATAAATTCTTTGTGTTAAATGAAATTTCTTGAAATTTCCTCATGAAATTTCTATTTATAATCTGTCAAGAAATTTCTTAACTCTGGGGCGGACCCTCTGGGAATGTTTATTTTCGGGGGGTATTATGGTTATTTTTCTTGAAATGTGTAGGTACTAAAGAGGTGCTTAAAAATAAAATTCGATAAACATTTCGGAGAAAAATACCCACAAAAATCCTTGAAAATGAACATTCCATTGGAGTAAATTTGGCAACGTCTGGAGGCTCATACGGTGCTCTTCCTTGGCACGGCAGTCCTGTGGTCGGTATGGATCTAGTACGCCATACGGTTCGGGAATCACCCACTCCAGGAAGAAAACCTTTTATTTATTCATTTTTTTTTTTTTTTTTTTCAGTCATTCATCTTCTGTGCATAGAAATTAGAATAGAAGAAAACCTAAGAGTCGTTTTATTTTTTGATGATTACACTTGACACGCATGTAACGAGGTACGTCGCACCACCTAACGCATTTCTCCGCGACGCAGCAGGGGATCGACACCCGGGGCCCCGCGGATAGATGTCAAAGATGATTCGACAATGACGTTACTGAGCCGTTGTCTCTGAGGTCAAAGCACAGAGAGAAAAGCTTGGGCAAACAATCTCGGATACCGACGACAAATAGATTTGCCTTAATTAACTCTGGCCTGCATCCGCGAGAAGGATAAACTTTGAGTGGATTTTTTTCCGAGTCCTCTCCTCTCGTTGCAGTTAGGCGTGATTGATGAGTTCAACGATTTCAAACCAGAAAAAAATTTAACTATGTTCAGGTTTTCAAAACGGTTATGCCTTTTATAGCTTATGATTTCGAAGGCCGCAGTTGCAAGGATGACAAAAAATCCGAACTGGCACATTTCTGACAGAAGTCGTCTCTTTATCATTAATTTGATTTCATTCAATTTTTTGTAGGAGGAGAAGATTCCATCCAATATTCCATGTTGCCAGACGAATATTACTTTTACGTTATTAGAAGAAAAAGCATCACAATGTCACATTGTCCCGGCTGCGGCTGGGGGGATTGGTAAGGACACCGCGGGGCTCCTATTTGGGGGTCTACCTTCGAGGTGTGTTGGGGAAACTAACAAGATTCGTCTTGGATTTGGGGTGGCCTTGATTGGCAAATACAACCAATCTAGGGCCCAAACCTAAATAATACCCCAACTAGGAGTCCTCCGGACAAAGGAAGACACTGCTCCTGGTAAAGACTGGTCCCAGTCTCAGGAGTGGATCCACTTAGTGGTGAAAAACACGGTCTACTAGGGCCTCAGAGATGAGGTTGGCCAAAATCGTGGTGTGGGGACCCACAGCCCGTGCTAAATCTGCCCCGATGTGGATAGGGGTGGTAAATGCCTAACGACTGCAACGGCCTGTTTCTCTAGTGAGAAATCCTAGTGGGGAACAGTCTCCTGACCAATACCTGGGCTGCCCGTGGTTGTATTGGAGTGTCTATCTTTTGTCCGTCTGTTTAATTATCCAGGGTCGAGTGTGCACCCTCCCTGGAAAAGTTTTGTTTGTTCCAGATCTAAACAATCGATATGGCAGATCCTCCACCTAAGAAGAAGAAATTTATCAAGAACCCCGGTGCAAACCTCGGTGCTGGACACGCTTCCAGTACCAGCAGCTCTACGTCTGAAGTGACCCCTAATGAAAACCCCAACCCCGCACCCAACCCCGCACCCAGTGATCGTGTCCTTCGAGCCCACTTCGGACTCCACACCATTGAATCAGAGCACATAACACATGTAGTTGCAAATATAGCCGCCGGTAGAGAGTATGTCAAACGGAGTTTTTATGATTTGGGGAACTATCTCATCAGGCGTCAAGATGTCCGCATCACCTACCAACCCCTAATGCACGGCGTGGTTCTCCAATCACAACTGGCACGTCCAGCAGCCACTGGTGGTGTGACCCTCTACCCACCCGTTTCTTTGGTCCTAGGAGGATATGATCCTAGGTTGAAGCTAACTGTGCGGCACTCAATAGCTTTCAAGTTGCCATATATTGAAGGTGCCCTAGCTGAGGACGCGCTCGGGACATACCTGCCTGGGGGACAACCAGACGACAAGAAGCTCACAGCTGCATTATATCCCGTGCTAGGGAATCTGAACCTCACCCGGATGGTGGCGCCGCTTATAAATAGCTCCATGTACCGCTACGAGAACAAATGGTTGTATGTGAAGGGCTTGTTCTACTGTATGTTAATGGAGCGCTGCAACCAGGAGAATATCCCCTTGGTGTTCCCAGCTTTCCCAATCCCACTCCAGGTAGTTGCTGAAGATACAGCTGCAATTAATGCTAACCCGTCCATCATTGCGGACCCTCTCCAAAGAGGGGACTTCGCCCTCTTTTTAGACATTGACTTTAAGCTTGCTGACATTCAGTTCGTGTATTGGCTTAGTGCCTCTGGCCGAAGACTAGCCCCCGCTGCCGGACCAAGTATAGCCGCCATGGCAATTCATTGGCCCTCTATACCCTTTGTAATCTATCATCGGGGTGGTCCAATGCTACCTCCACCTGTACAAGGGCCAATCAACCCAACCACCTTTTGGAATTGGTTAAATGACTTCGCCACAACACGCAACGAAAGAGACCAGCTGATAGCAGGTGCTTATGAGGCTTCTTTACTAGTCAATTCTGTGTTACAACGAGTTACAGATGGTGTGCAGCCACCAGCCAATTTGGCTCCTCGCCCTGATACTAATGCACAGGGCCAACTACTCCCCATCAGGTGTATAGCGCAAATCCCACCTGCCGCCGCCCTTCTAGAGTGGAATGCTCTTGTGACGCCAACCTACGAGACATTTGGAGAGGTACTTGTCCCCATGCCACACGAGAATAATTTCCTACAACGTATGCTGGGAATAACTAGGGCAGAGGATGGTGCCTATTTAACAGACTTAACTTCGTTGGGTCAAACTACGATGGCTGAAAGACTCACCCAAGCTGCTACCTTTGCGGGTTTTGTGTCTGTATTCACAACTACAGTTTTACAGTCCTTCAACTGCTATGGCTCCGTTATCCAAAGGTGGGCCACCAATCACCCAGGTCCAGCACCTAACATGTTCAATCTGCTAGCTGACACTTTCCGCTTGTTCACTAATGTGGACAACAAACCTGCCACTATGGCAATCTTGTTCATGCAGGCCTTCACTATGTTGGATAGACACATCGGTGGCGTCCCACCCCCTACGGTATTCGCATACAGGTCATGGAATTTGGTGGAGAAGGATTGGGACTTGCCCGGACCATTCTTACTCAACACACCACATCATGCGCCCCGCTTGGGCAACCCTCTAAGTATTCTTAGTTGGTTAGACTTAGTTCCTTCTGAATGGGGTGTTGTAGACTCCAGTGCCACCGTAGATTTTACAAAAGAAGTGGCTATTCAGGGAATACCGAATGTAGCCGGCTGGTATGCCGTTAACGGTGAGAGGTTGTATCTCCAGAAGAGAGTGGATCCTAACCCATACACGCTGATACCATATGGCGCGCTCGCACTCAACTCTATATCCTTGGGTCTACGTAATGCTCTACCTGTAGGACCTCTTCCTGTGCAATACCAACAATTCTCCTGGGATTTGGTGGGAGTTTCACCCCCCAATGTCATCGGCCCACATCCTCAGCCACCGATATGGATGCCCGCCCATTTCATATTTGAACCCTGCACTATCAACACCTTTGACTGGGATCTTGAAGTGGTGCTGGCCCCTATCCTGACCTCAGCTGCTGTTGGTCCTGTTGTATTATTAATGTTGCATTCTTCCAACGTGTTCCCTGCCCTGGGGAGAGGCTACCTTCTAGTTCAGAAAGTGCCCACTAACACTCCATCGTTGCACTTTGTACCACCTGGCGGTTGTACGGTAGCAGTGACCCCCCAAACACACGTGACTGCAAAGCCGGGAGATGTTGTCCCTCCACCCCTAGCTGTTCAGACAGATAAGCCAGTCGACAACTCTCGTGGACAATTAGAAGGCCTCAACCCCCCAAACTAGAGAGGGTGGACGGAGGGCCTTGGCCACCTTCAATGTTTTATCAAAATTTCAGTGAGCACCAGCTACCTTCCGTGCTGCTGCACCACATTCACTTATCTTTCAAGTCTTATTTCTCCAATTTTGTTAAGTGCTTTGTAACCAACCCCAAGTCTAAGTGTTGTGTACTACTTGGTTGCTGGAAGAGCTATCATTTAGACCTCAACTCTTTTAAGGGTCTGTACAGGAGGTTGAGGCTCCGTGAAGTCGCCACTCTACTCCACTTGTTAGAAGACTTCCTTTGGCACCAACCCAGTTATGCTGGTCCATGGACTTATGTTGATTATGTTAACGCTTTACTCCCTAAATACATTGCAACACCATCCCAAGCAGCCACTCGCTTAGTTACCACTTTTCTAACTGGAATTGAACAACGCACGAAACGTGTCAGGACACACGGGGTTAACTACCTCCACCTTTGGCTCTTAGCAGACCCATCAATTAAAAGATTGCCTACAGCAGAGGCTAGTGTAATGTGGGACACTCTATCTCTTGCCAACAAAAGAGGTGTGGCCATTTCATACCTACTATATCTTGTGGGAGGAGATTCTACTGAGTACCAACCTCTTCTAAACGCTTTGATGAGTAGATTCATTGTGTGCCGGTCTGGATTGGTGTCACCCTTTATCTTTCGCTGATGGCGCTGATGCGTTGGTGCCAACCCCTGGGATCAACCCTGTTCTGGATTTGTGGCAACAACTAGACCCACACTCCTACACACTCTTCAGCCAACACCCGTCCCCACGTATCCTACCCCAACTCAAGTTGCAGCATGTACAATTGAAGTTCATCATGTTAGGGGGTGTTCCTATTTGGTTCCCCAAGATCACCATCCACATCACCAGGTTGCAACTGAAGAAGTTATCTACTGTGTATCCCTACACTTCGGCTGCTGACAAGCAACACACAACCTCCCGTGTTTGGAGCTATCTGAACGCCCTTTTGAATGGTGGTTGGCGCAGTGACTTAGCCCCAACGCAGCCCAGTGCGATTATCCCATCTAGAACAGCTTTAGTGAAGTCCGACAATGTGAGAGGGACAGTCGTTTAAATGTGCGATAGTGCGGTGCTTCTTGCTTCACTATTAAGAACTACGAATTTTTTGGCCGTTGTGCCGGTATAATTTGAGATTTTTAAAAACACAAATCCCAAAGTCTCAAGTCTCATGAGTCCCGAGTCCGGAAACAATAATCACCCTGTGGCGATCGTGCGAGCGACTAACCATTTGGAACCTAGCGGTGAAAAATGTAGCCTTAGAAAAGACAATGAAAAAATAAAATAAAAATCCACGGGTAAAATGACAGCCAAACGAGGGTGCAGCGACTTACATGAACGAAATGAGGTTTTGAGGGAGTAGGAGGGTAGTAATTGTAGAGGAATGAGGGCTGCTGGGCTAGGCGAGGACCCAGCTTCTGTCATTATTCGGAGCCGGCAAAACATCGGGCAAGGAAGGCTTTGAATCCCTGTTACCGTTTTCGAGCAGAGTCATCCAAAATGTATGGAAGCCAGCCAGTGGCCCGGCGTAAATTGCGATACATCGATTGTTATGCCATTTTAACCTATGGTAAAGAATCGATTACCTAGATGTTCGCTGCGAACACCCTGTTTATCGATCCTTTTCCGTAGGTTTGAATGGCATAACAATTGATATATCGCAAAGCACGCCACGCCACTGAAGCCAGCCGTAAAATGAATCGGTGGATTTCAAACGGGGACTTGACAGCGCTGTTTTAGTGTCCTATTATTTTAACGAAATTGAGAGGGAGGGTCCAGAAATCTTGGCGACCGGCGACGATGTCAATTATCCAAATGATACCTGAGCGTCCGCTCCCTCGCGAGCGGGACCAGTGGCTGCGTTCATAGTCGTTCCTTCAACTGCTCCTTTCCTTAGGGAGCCCCTTTGGAGTTTACATTATGATTAAGGGAGGATACAGGAAGCCTTGAAAGCCAGCATCATTCAAGGAACGGTTTCGGCCAACATCGAGTAAAATTCAGCTGTGTGTATACAGCGGCGGATCCAGCAATTTGACAACACCGAATTTCCTCCATTTAAACCTATGCTAAATAATCGATTCTTGTCGGAGCACCTGGACCCTCCAAGAATCGATACATTTCCATAGGTTAAAATGGAGGAAATCCGGTGGTGCCAAATTGCAGGATCCGCCAATGCTGCGCGTAGTTCCGGAAATGGACCCTTCCATGTATCATTAAACAACTACATTATCACAACTTGACGAAAATGCGAAAACGTTGAAAAAATGTAATTCGGTGACTTCCGCGCGGATTTCGTGAAACACTGTTAAGTTCCGAGAACTATTTGAGGAGGGATTTATACAAACTCCTAAATATTGAGTCCCCCGACTTTCGCTTTCTCAGAGACTTTAACGATTGATCACAAAAAACAAACATTTCACAGGTGAAGTTTCAACAGTCAAGATTGTGTGTGAGGTATCATATCGACGGACAGCGTATGGCAACATTAAATTGAGTGCCTAAGGTAGGTCTAAAAGGGGAAAGACAGACAAAAGTACTCTGCAATTCCTGCCTATTAGGCCAAAAATTTTGGTCATTCATCATTGGCTTTCGCGTGATCATGGTGAATGCACAAGAAAGACCATCATTTTAAGGGGTAAAAAATGATTCGTAGTCGTTTGCTGACGCCACTCGGGGATGAAAAGTATCGAAATTACCTGCTCAAATGTGCTGGGATCGACACTCGTTGAGACTCGATTTTATCGTCAAGATAGATACGAATTTGAATCATTTTGACAACAAAATCGATTTCTTAAACAGAAAAGATCAATAACATTGGATCAATTTTTTAACCCTGTAATTAATCGACCGAATCGAATGTTAGTTCAAATCGACGCAATTTTGCAATTTATTGGCCATTTTTGTAAGTCTCTAAAACAAAATTATTTAATTAAATTTACAGCTCTCGAGAGGAGAGTAGGCACCGAAGAGAATCAGATTATGAAACGCCATTCTAAAAAATCGATTCGCACACCAAAAAGTGATTTTGCTGCACTCGATTATTCGACTAAAATCGATTTCTCTTTAAATCACTGGGGGGGAAAAACACATTGGATCTAGAGTTCAGACTCTTAAAAACATCGACAAGAATTAATACTCTTGATTCAATCGGATTTTTGCTTAAATATAGAACCAAGCCTCTTAATTTGAGCAGATTTCCTTTTGATTTAAGCTTAAATCTGATTGAATCAAGAGTCCTTTTTCTTGTCAATGTTTTCAAGAGTCTGGACTCTAGATCCAATGTGTTTTTTTTTCCAGGGTAACATTGATTTTTTTAAAACGTCGATTTGTTTCTAAAAATCCGCGTCTCTTCCATTGATATTGCACAGAGAGCACGCGATTCCCAAGTCGACGAATGCGCACACGTGGGTGGAGGGTGAAACGGACGGAAGAAGCCCNGGGGGGGGGGGGGGGGCTGCCTACCTGGCTCGTCGGTATCTTTTTCCAGGTCACGAGAGGCGGGCACCTAGGGACATTATACCGGGAGGTAAGAAAAAAATCACCGGGAAAAATACCTCGGCGGGGTCATTCATACATGCTATTAAGATTAAATATTAGGTTCATGTTAATATTAATGCTGTTGATGGTGGCGAGTGTCAACTGGCTGAGGGCGAGGGCGGAGAGGGTGGAACGTGGCGGGGCGGGGCGGGGAGCGGAGGGGCGGGAAGGGGGCCGGCCGCCCGGATGATAAATGAATTTTGATGATCTCCGGCAATACAACGAGAGCAGAACAAACACTCACCAGGATGAGAGGTCTGAGAGCTGGGCGCAGTCAGTGTCCGGACTCACTGCACCGTGAGCTGTCTTCGACTCCGAGTACCAACAACATAACCTCTCATTGTCTGCCGCTTCAAGACCTGCGTTGCCCTGTTGGCGCCGACCTGGCGAAATTCTATTCCAAATACTCTTTGCGAGGTTTCAATACCTTTGTGGGGCCGTCTCCAAATTACGTGACGCAATTTTGCGGCATTTTTGACCCCCGCCTTTAACGCTTTAGTGACTTAAGGTCCCTGTCCGATACGTGTAAAAACAAAACGGCGTAACGCTGTCCTGGACCCTCCTTCTCCCCCTAGAGCGTTACGTGCTTTAGGGACGGCCCATGTACAGAGTGTATGGAATCTGATCGGTTCGGCTACCTGAGGCCTCTTCAAGCTCTAAGAATTCCGGACTTATCATTATCTTTCTTTGGAGAAGTGGGAAGGGCATGGTTTCCTTTCAAAGTTTTTTCTAAGACAATTATGAACACGAGGTCTCTAGAAATTGAGAAAATGCAATATTTTGGTTGGAAAAATTTACAAAGTTCCGTAACAAAAAAGTGGCTCAAGATTTAGACCGTGATTAGCAGAAAGGAACCAAGCCACATCAGCTATTGTCAAATTTAAGTAGGCAATTTAATTTTCTACAAATGCGGATTTCTTTGAAAATGTTAAGTAATTTGCTTCGTGCTATGCAGAAAATTCACTGAAATCTGAACGAAGATTCGCACAACCGTTTTCATGTAAAAAATTAAAGTGCCTGATTAAATTTTTCAGTAGCTGATGTGGCTTGTTTCCTTTCTGCTCAACGCGGTCCATTTCCAACTTACAATTTTATCTTATAATAGACAATCATGTGAGAAACATGTGACGCATAGCGGCTTAGCGCGAAGCGCTTCGAGAAGTGTGACTGCGTATCGCATATCGGTTAGGAGGCACATCCCTCAGTACAGATCAATAGACCGTATGAGTAACCACGATTACGTGACACACAGAGCCAGCCAACGGACACCGAAAAATTGCCGATTTGCGGGGGCGCACATGGCAACGCGGCGCGAAGATCGGGAGCCAGCACTTCAGAGTTCACACTTCTCACTTTCTCACAGAGGGCTCAGGCGCTCAGGTACAAGGAGACCCCGATTCGATTCCTGTTGACCAGTTATCGCTTGTAAGCCTGTTAAAGACCGGTAACCCGTTTCCAAGTGCCTATTACCGCGCGGGGCCTATTGCATATTCTACATCTCTGGGGAAAAACGTCATATGCGCTACTAAATTTAGCCAGATTTCCTTCCATGAAATATTAATTTCTTAGGAACTCATGGATGTTCCTCTTTGTAATTCTCAAAAACGCTACATTAGATTGTCAGAAAAATTTCTCTGACAAATTCTCGGGAAAAAATTTACAATTGGAATAAAGCCAACGTCTAGATGGACATACGCTGTTTTTTCCTCAGCGCGGAAATGTTAACAGAGGTTTTCAGAAGCCTCGGCCGAGGGCTCGGGTTAAGTCTTGTCTGACCTCGTGGACCCATAGGACACCCCATCGCCGATCTTTGCCAACTTTTGAGGCGGGACCGGTGGCGAAGCGTGCACTGTTCTGCCGTGATAGCGAAGACAGCAGTAAGTGCATGCTAGGATGAACCTCGAGACACATAAAAGCATGAGCTAATCATGGCTCATACAAAAAGGCAATTTCTGCTCTCTTCGCTGTCACGGCAGAGTAGACCATCAATATTTTCCCATTAGAAGCTATGGTCAAGAATCGATACTCAAAGTGCTCATTGCGACTGCCTTGATTCTCGATCATTTTCCATAGGTTTAAACTGCGAATCGACCGATTTATCGCAAGACATGACGTGTCACTGGATGGAACTTGCAATAGTAGCAACAAGGCTGTGTCTGATTAAAATCTTACTTGCAAAGTAAAAAATTTCCGTGTTCATGGTTACTTTAAGTTACTTTTTTTCGGTCAGATTAACCAAGAGGTTACCCTGAGACATCTGGAGGTGAAGAAAGTGACCTGCTGAGCCAATGCACGATGTATTGGACGATCACCATTGCGATCCAAGTTCGATCCTGGCGGCTCTCGTCTGATTTTTGACGAGGGTACGAATTTTCAACCCAAAGATTTGCTCAATATAACTCAAAAAGAAAAAAGTAAGCAAAAAATATTGACTGCGTGTGTCTGTGTAGGTACTTGTGTCCTCTTTCACATATTAACAATAACTGTCGATTATTTGTTCTTACTGTGCAAATTCCGGTGGGTATCTACTGATTTGAAGAAGTTATGCCGTGTATTACTTTACAGAGTGCGGGATTGGACCTTAATTGAGAAAAACTAAAAATTAAATGTTGCATGAAGAAACAATTTGCTAGCGTTTCTAGCTAAAATCTTTCAAAAATTCTGAACCAAATCACAGTTGTAAGGCTTCAAAATCGGCAGTTCAAAAACTTACATGCTGAATTGGATACTTGTGATTCTACTTGATAAAACAGAAACGTACCAAGTCGCGTCAAGTTCGTACCAAAACCAGGACATATAAAAGTTTATGCGTCCATATAAGATTTTTAAACAAATAAAGTTTAACGACTGTCTTCACGTTTAATATATTTTGCTCGACTTCGAATTTTTAAGAGGAAGCTTGATGGATTCAATTCTGGAAACTCGGTTTTTCTCATTTTTTTTCAAAAGCTTTGGCGTGTCTCTGTTAAACTCAATTCAATTCTATTAGGATCTCCGAGAACCTATTAAAGCACAACTCCATTTTAACGATACTCTCCATGATCAAACGCGATCAAATAACAAAACATGAAAATTCCATTGCTACCTTCATGAGTACATTCGATTGCAAGTCTTAAGTCGTTGGTAAACGGAAAAAATGGCATTCTTGGCCGCTTTCTACTTAACAGCGAGAGGATTCAGATTCACATACTGCGCTAAGGAAGAACGCCATATGAGCCTTCAGACGTTGCCAAGCTTGCTCCGATAAAAACCGAATTTACTGGGAAAATTTTGCGTATTATTTTCCAAAATTCTCAGACAATTATGTAAGCAATTTAATCTAAAATATCTGAAAGTTGCAAGGAAAAATATGCATGAACGTTATTAAAAATACTTGTTTTATCAAAGGAAATTTGGCAACTCTCGCAATTTCATACGGCGTTTTTCCATTGCACGGCAGCATAGGTTATGTCAGACGCTCGGAGAGCGAGTTCTCGAATCTCGACACGGCATGGCATGGGCATCCTTGTGCAGATCGGGAAGGTTGGAAGGTGGGATAAAAGGGAAAAGTGATCGAGAGGTTGTTCGGACGCGATGGCGGCTCGGCGCAATGTGAGGGGGACATTTAAAACAAGAGCGGAGTCACGTGTTTTCGAGTGAGGTCGCGACTGGGAATATTAAATTCTTAAGAGTAAATTTACCTTCACAGCAGGAGAAAATTAAATTCCGGGAGCGGGTGCAACGTACACTGCACGCTGCACACGCGGTGCGAACCAAAAGGCTACCGCCCGCGCCCTTGCCAGATCCCCCGCGCTCCCCACTATTACACAGAACGATATGTTTTACTCCAAACAACACTGAGAGTTTCCAAAGGGCAGGAAATGGGCTAGTTGCGCTTAGAGTCCCTTTATACTGAGAGTCAAGACAACACCCCTCATGGAGTCACAAACGGGAATAAAGATTACTGAAATCGAACGTTTTTCGTAATCTTTGATCGGCTCATTCTTTCATTCCGTTTGCTCCTTGTCGAACCCGAAATTCCTCGGTCCATTCCAGATTATAATCTTTGCAATTGGTGAAAATGTAATCTTTATTCCCGTTTGTGACACTGTGAAGGCCTAAAATCCGGTTAACCAATCAGAAATGGATTCGCATTGTCTTGACTCTCAGTATAAAGGGACTCTAGTTGCGCTTAAACAGAATAGTATTTTGATGCTTGATTCTTGAAGACTAGCTAAAAAAAAAGATCTGTCCAAACAGCAACTTTCTACGTTGAATATTAACCGAAATATCGCGCATTGGAAAACTCGATTTACGACGTCATCCACCGCGGTAGTACATACCATGACATGCACTACCGCGGTGGATGACGTCATAAATCGAGTTTTTCAATGCGCGATATTTCGGTTAATATCCAACGTAGGAAGTTGCCGTTTGGACAGATCTTCTTGAAGCATCAAAACACGATTCTGTAATCAGCGCAACTGACCCATTCCGGAGAAGGGAGAAGAGAGAAAAGGGGTAGCAAGTCGAATCCGAACATGGTGGTGGTTCGCGCATAATGCCGGCAAACATGAAAAGCGGAAAGCGGTGCCCGCGCTTTAGCGGCCAATTTCAACGTGCTTATGAAATTCGGTAAATGAAAGAAATGAGCAATTTTCATTCGGCACTCTGGTAAGGATAACGGCCACACGGAGAAAAAACGTGACTTTGCCTGAGCTTCCCATTTTCTGCGTGAAATTTGTTCCGAAATACAATCGGATGACATCTCATTGTTTATGTTCATTTCTTGCGGGCATGAAAATGCAAGTCTGGTGAAAGAAATAATCCAAAAAGAATTTAAGTTGCAATGATCACATATTATGCTGGAGTTGCATTATCAGAAATCACACCGCTTATTTTCTATGAATACCGCTAAAATTGATTTATGAAAATATTGTACGGCGTTCATACATCAATATCTAGTTATTCTGCAATTTCGGAGGAATCGCCTCAAGAATGCTACGTTCTCACCATTTTAAGTAATGTACAGCCGAATGAATTGTCGAAATGCTCGGAAATTGTGTCCGAAATTTATGTGTTCTCGGTTAAATTTTCACCCCTTGGCTCCATCCCGTAGGTACGTAAACTTAAGTAGCAATGGATACAGTTTCCGATTCTGATTGACTCGTCCTTCTAAGCTTCATGAATGTCGCAAACGGGCAAAAAGATCTCATTTTCACTGGTTGCAAAGGTTATAAACTGGAGTGGACTGGGGAAGTAAGGGATTTATAAACTGAATGAAAGACAGAATGCGGGGTTAGGAATCCGAGGTCAGGTTGACCAAATATTACAAAAAACGTTACTGACTGAAATTTATCTGCCTCTTCGTGACATCCATGACCCAAAATGGAGCAACTCTGGGTAGAAAGGGATTTTAACAATGATTACACTCCGGACTCACATAATACTTTACAAAGTTTTCGTGCGATTCGGCAAACCTGGTAGGAACTGCCGCGAGGCGACGCCTGCACGCCTCTGCCGTTCTTAACAATAACAGCGTATCCTCTATCCGTTATCCATCTGAGTTAAGTGTTTGCGCCTTTACACGATGAACCTCTTGGAGAGATTCCGCAACGGGTGACTGCAACACAGCGACAGGCTTACCTGAAACACAATTATTTACACCGATTAGTTGTGACATGAAATCATCGATTAATTTTCACGCTTCAATTGTCGCAGACGCGTGTAACTAGTTTAAAAAAAGACAAGAGGGGTATTCTTGGAGAAAATGACACGTGCATCGAGTGGTTCCACCCTCTCGTCTCTTGTTAAAGTCGAAATTTCATTTCGAGTCTTAATTAGAGTATCTATGATGGGAGAGAGAAAGTGTTGCCATCTCAATCCTTTTGTACAGAAAAACAAAGTGGCTCTCTGATTGGATCGCTTCGCAATCCAACTAACTCCCTTAGGCGCTCCGCATAGTAATTAACGTGATAAAAACATGTATATTAGAATTTACGCATTGCGTGGAATAACAGTTAGACGCTCACGTGAAAGTAATGGAAATCTTGTGACAAAAATACACAATGTACTTTTGATTGGAACATCATTGATCCCTGCATTTAGGTCTCATTTTAACAAATGCACTAGGAAGCAAACTTCGACGATTCTCGCGTACGTAAGGCCATTCTACGGTTGCGAAATTTACGCAAAAAATTCAATTTTTCACAAGAGTATACCTCTGTAATTTTTTCTCAACATTTTTCTGATTTTTGAATGAGTTCAAAGGTAAAATCAGGAATAATTGTAGTCGGAAATGCCCAAGATTCTGCTTGAAAAGATATTTACGAAGGGCGATTGGGCAATATTAAAATGTAGTTACGTTATGTTGTGAGGGAGACGCCTTTTCAGGCATGTCACTTTGAATTGAGTGACGTTCGGTTTTTTGTTACTTGAATGAGACTTAAAATGGAGACAAATTCACTGACAATTAGATCGACTGGTGTCGTCAAACAAAAATGACTTCTATCTTATGATAACTTTCAACTAAGGGCGCGCATCGTACATGGAAAGTTTGCCTCGCTTTTACGACGAATCTTAGGGCAACAAAGGGTAGAAACTTGGAGGAAGTATCGCAAGCAAGAGGTTCTGGGGATGCGTTACAAGATTATAGTCACCCATGCCATTGTGCCCGGCACCGCACTTAGGAAACAAGTTTGATAACAGATTGAGTTTGCTGGAGCAGGCTTGTGAGTAAAGGAATATAGGTCATCCGTCTCGGAACCTCATTTAAGTTTGATTAAGAATCGGAATGGAAGGAGCGGAATGAATGGAACTCGCGGAAACTCGTCAGTCGCATTATCGCACGTTCAACCGGATCCGGAAACGAAAAGAGTTATACCCATTTCCGGATCGAAAGCGCATGCTATCTAATTGCACATGCATACTGCAATTGCAAACTTTGCGCGTTGTTGCAAAATAGAGGTATCAGGAGGCACTGGCATTCGTGCTTCAGCAAACGCAGCCTTGAAATTTGCACCAACAAAAAAAAAAACCAAAAAAAGAAAACAAACAAACTCTGATTTACCGCCAGTTACACTGATAAAAATTATTGTGTTCTTGTACTACTTTTGCTTTGTACATGCAGAGAAAAAACACAAGCCAACAAAAAGCGGTGAATACCAACTTCGGAATCGTAGGAATTCATTTTCCCAGTCTCTTCATGGTTTTCTGCGCTAAAGTCACTGCAAACTGTACCAAGATCAACACAAAATATACATTAATTTGAGTTTTACTTCCTACATTAGCCAAAAGTAACGCAAGAACACAATTATTGTTATAAGTGTTGGCATCGTTTTTTAATATGATTGGTTTCCTTACGGATGCTGATAATATTATCTAATAAAATAATCCTCTCTCCACAAAAAAATCTTTGAAACTTATTGAATTTGCACTGAACCATACAACCTGTGCCATTATTTTCCAAAATAGCCCATCCGAGTTAATTTTTATGGGGTTGCAGTAACGCGCTAGGAATTAAACCGGAAACCGCCGGCATAAATTCGACATGAACCTTTTTACGTCCGGTGGAGCACTAAAATTTCGGGTAGATAAAATGTGAATCAATGTAAACAATGTATGTGCAAGTATTAAACACCCGATAAGGTCCTACATTTCGTTGACGAACCGCAAAATTGCAGCGAATGAATGTACAAGTGCACTTGGTTTGGGGACATTCATCACAGAGCCTGTAATGCCCCCCGAGCCGCGAAATTTGTCTAGTACACGCGGAGCGAACATTAACGAGTTTCCGACTGAGCATATAGATTTCCTGAGGGCCTAATAAAGTTCAGCGCACAGTTTTTCCGTGTCATTTTTCCAGGGTTCATGTTATTTTCGGCATTCCTAGATATTTTAATCGCCGAGTAGAATGGAAGTTACACAATGTGCATTAGTGTTTATGACGGTTGTGGAAGGCTTCAGAATAAGTCCTTGCACACCTATTCCTGTGTTTCTTGATGATTACAGCTCTAATCTTGCTGAGTTGAATTGAGGGCTTGAGAGGCCCAAGCGCAAAAGTGCAGATTTTGCCATTTCAAGAAATACGTGTATAGAGTTTCAAAATTACATTCAGTCTTACTGCAGAAAGAAAGTTTAAATTCAAACAGCTCAAGTGATATCTCTTTCATTACGCATACAGGTGCTTTGAGCTTTTACGGATGAGTTAGGAATGATAGTTCGCTAAGCAAAATTTGGAACATTTACGGAAGGACCACGAGGTGACTATTTTTAAGACAGCGGGAAAAGGTGATTCGAGGGGGTTAAAAGCGAGGCGCATCAATGCAGTTTTCAGAAAAATTGAGATATTAATGATTTCAAGTAAATTAAATCTTAATGCGTATTCTGTAAAAAATTCGCACCTAAATTCCAATTTGTAAGCATCAAAGAGTCAGTTAAAACTCTCTTTCTGGCATTAAGATCCGTGTAATTTCGAAACTTCGAATACTTATTTCTCGAAATAGCAAAAACTGCTCTTATGCGCCTTGTCCTCCAAGCTCCTCATTTCCAATTCCTGGACTCTTCGAAAGAGACCATACAAATCAAATCACATTCGATTTCTATCCCTGAATTGATCTACAAGTTTCAAAAAGGAACTAATAATTCTGGCTCATCCATAAAAAGCCCGTAGCTGCACGCTGAGACTACTAGCGCATAAGTTGGATTTAGAATGAGCATTGCTAGATGTAGTGGCTTCTTCCTGCAAAATCTAGTCCCTTGTTTTTCTGCAGGAGTCTCTACACCCCTAACCCAACGCGCAGAAGACCAAGACCAGCGGACTGATTATAGAAACTGATGGACAAAACTATAGAAAAAGATGACAAAGGGGACATGGAGAAATCTTCTTGACGGAAGCCAGTGGTTGCAATGAGCAAAGGAGGGAGATAATTGAGTCAACTATGGGCAACCCACAAGAGACCCTTCAGTTAGTCCCTCAGTCTATAGGACCCATCCGTTTCAACCAATAGGAACACTCCAAACTTCCTTTGTCTTCTTTGTCAATACTTTGTCTATGAATTTCAATAATCAGCCCACGGCTGATCTTGGGGAATCCTTCTCTGCGATCGTTGACGCCCGGAAGCCTCGACGGTCGAGGTCCTCCCGACTCCCGAGGGTGGCACATTTTTTCCGCGATAGCGATCCTGGCGGAATTTATCGACCACTTGCACAAGCCGGTCCCTCCCGGTGGCGGCTCGCGGGGGCGGCATCCTGAAAATGCCAACTCAATCCAGCGAGCAACCTTGAATTTAAATGGAAGCGACGGAATTTATCGGGCACATTAGAAGCGTTGACAACAACCCTAAATTTGCGCTTTCCTCCGAGGCTTCACTCCGCGCGACGACGCTCCAGCGTTGCCACAAGGTTCATCAAGTTCCCCCACTTCCATGGGATTATTCGCCCTATGGTGCACCGAACGGCAACGTCCCGGCCAATGCAAAAGCCTCGTAAAACAGGGCTGGTGTTATTTTCAGATGACGGGGAAGCATCCTGCCGCGTTGGGGAAGAACGCTGTATGAGAAATCGAACGTTGCCAGATCATCCCCCTAGGAATTCTTCATTTCACGTAATAAAGACGTGACGTAAAGTATCGTCATGAGAATTTTCATTTTTACATATTCAGAAAACAAAAAAGTCGCAAAATTTCCGACGCGCTGGATTAAATATGAAGTATGGAAACGAAAGAGGTCAACCTGCATTCGGTATTCTGGAAAAAATAATACGTGGAATAGTTCATGACTTGGAGCGTACGCTTGACAGGGACGCATACTGGCAAAAATTTCAGATAGGGAAAAGTCGAAAAATCAAATCCATCATTTTCCCTGGAAGTTGTTTATCTCATTTCCGGTTGGACCCTGGGACCTATAAACGTACATGGTCCCAATTTTTTCAACATTTCATTGTTCACATAGTTTTCCCTGTTAAAATTTTGGCTATTTGTGTCGGACTAGGGCGTGACGGTCCTGAATTTCGAAACAAAATCTTAGCACCTACCGCCATCCTTGGATAAGCACCAGACATTCTGATAAAAGAGCATGTAACAAAATTCTTCTGAAATTTGGATCTTGGCCAGTGGTTCATTGAGCGTGAAATTCTCTCTGAAGTTCGAGAGAAAAAATTTTCCAGGCAAATTCCAATCTCTCCCGAAAAATTTGGCAACATCTGGACGTTCATACAGCATTTATCCTTAGCGGAGCAGCGTTGCGCGAGCGAGACAAGGAGACAAACCAATATTTATATCCCGAAAACGGAGTAAGCGTAAGTGGCTCATAAAATGGACGCGCGGGGGGAGGGTGGTTCCCCCAGTCAACTAATTCCCGAGGATTAATACCGGTAATCAAAGCGGTGACAATAAAATATCAGTAAAGGACGCACGAAAAAAAGAGGAAAATAAAAGGAGCGAGTCAGCGCGGACCCCGGGGAAGGGGGAAAGGGGTGATGGAATTTCGAGATGGGATCTCGCGGGGCGATTAGCGAGCGTTACTTAACATATTACCTGCAGGTTACATTTTGGCTCAATCATAACTCCTGTCACCAAGTCCAGACCGGACTCAGGACTCCCAAATACCAATGGCGTGACCTGTTTCGCGATACATCGAGTGATCCGCCATTAAAGCCTATAGAAAAAGATCGATAAACAGGGTGTTCCCATGAAACACCTTGATAATCGATTCTTTACCACAGCCTCAAATAGGGAGATATCAATACTCGATCATTACCAAACACCGCGCCGGTTCTGGACTTCAGTCGCAAACGTTGCGGATATAATTTACTTATCCGGTCGCATCGAACACCTGGATAGCCGCGTTATCTTCCTCGATTCGGCGTTCTTTCGGCGTAAAGTAGTAACCTCATTTTCACATGAGCCATGGAAAGCGGGCGTTACTACGGAAATGGGGCTCATTTGCGGGTGCAGTTACGTTTTTATGATAAAGGAGCGAAGTATTTTAGTCTACGATCTGATGATGTTGCCGCGAAGGGGTGACCCAAAGAAAGTTTTGTTTCCTCTCAGAGTCTTGGTTCCATCCGTGTGTTTTTAGAGGATAAAAGGACCCGCTGACATGTGTGGTATAAGAAACACAGCTGAGTCGATTTTTTCAAATGCAAAAATTCCAAAAAGTAGAAAAAACTTAATTTAACCGGAAGTTTTTGGGGAATGAGAGAAAACGCAGTGAGGAGATTAATGTTTCGTGTGACAGAGCAAATCTGTCAAAACTATTGCGCTCTACCATTCGTGCCCCAACGCCACTCACATTGCCGTTAAGTTTTTTTGAAGGGGAACTCGAAGGAATCAGAGACAAGCAGTGAGGTGAAAGGCGTGTGTTCCTGAAGCAGAGACAGAGTACCTACAAGCGACAAAACTACAACGCGCAACTATTCGTGCTCCAAAGCCGCTAAGATTGCAGTCACGGTTATTGAAGGCGCTTCGCTCTGTGCTAAAAAGAACATACTATACTTTCCTCGTTGCGTGTCTGATTCTGTGAAGTTGGACTTCAATTATCGTGACGATTAGTGTGTGTGCCACTATATTTGTGCCATTAATATCGTAAAACAGATTCCCTACCAATAGACTCGTTCGCAAATCCTAGCACGTAGATTTACTACCCCAAAAAACGGCTGAACTGAGGGGCATTTATAGAAAAAAGAACTATGTGAGAATGAATTAAGTCAGAAGGAGCCATGCGCTTAATAGTTCGGTGCTTCGTGATTCCTTTTCTCTTAATTAATGTGAAATAGCCTTCAAAAGGAACATTAGTGAATAAAATATTCTCTAATGACAACCTGTCGTTTCCCAAACGAGAGGGCGTAACTCCGTTTCGAGTTCGCAAAATCGACGGAAACAATTAAATTTTTCACAAGTGAACCTGTGCAATTTTGGTTAAAAATTTTTCAGATTTGGGCACGAGATCAGGAAAAAAATCTGTGAAATTTTCGGTTACAAATAACTGAAACTCTCCTCGTGTTAATGCGAATAATTTTCGTAAAAGTAAATCGAGTAAATCCTAACATTTTCGAGGGAAACTTCGGCGAACTTTTGGCTTTGAGATGTAATTACATCCTTTCAAGGGTGAGACGACGAACTGAAGATGAGCCAAAATCGGCAACTTGGGGGTAACGAAATCGGTCCACCACCAGCGAGGGGCCTCAGCGATTTCGAGGAGATAAAAACTCGTCGAGATGGACGCGGCGCAAAGGAACCCGGGACTCCGCGGGCGTCAACTTAGTGGCCGGGAATAAATTCCACGTAAAAATTGTCAACTGATTTTTAATGAATCACTCTCGAGACCCGACCTGACCACTCCGACTGGCGATGCGAAAAAAACAACCATTTTCTTGAATTTTTATGGGCTGTTTATTCGCCTTAACGACTTGATTGAGCGGTGATAATTCGTCGTTAAGTTCATTTTGATCGTTTGTATTATGGCTCGTCGGCTATTTTCCGCTGGTTACGAGCTGGTCTTGATGGCTCGGTAGCCATTAGCATCGGCCAATGGGCACCGGCGACCCACGGCCGTGCCTGAGTCACCCGCCGGCCGCCACCGCGCCCAAAAGGAAAAAAAATTCCCATACGCCGCGCGGCATGATCGGGGACTGGAAATTATGAGCTCATTTCTGTCTGCCGCGTAGCAAATTTGGATCTCCTGACGCGCCGCAGCAAAGTTATGATGACATTACTCTTTGTAACAACCGTCGCGGATTCTAAGAAAGGCAACCTCTTGCTATCTCGCCGAGGGCAAGTTTTATTGGACTGGCGAATTCGATATGAGGACACAAGGTGCACGCGTGGTTCATGGTTTCCTCCACGGCATTTTTTGCGTGTTAAACAAGTCCCTCATTAAAGCAGTCAATCCTGCATATGTATTTCTTCGAATAGCCTTAATTGGCTTTTAGCGATGTTTGGCCGTAATTGATATTACATTCATATCGTCATAATTTTCCGTCTTAATACCTGAATAACATTAATGTGTTTGACTAAAAACGAAGTTTGGACTGGTTTCCGAATTCCTGAATACGCGAGATTTAGAGAAAAATACCACTTCATTTTGGGAGGGCGTAAATGATCCAGATGATTCTACAGTTGCTCCCTGATTAGACGTGACTAAAGTTACGCCAAACAGTGAAACTCATGGAGGGACATGGGACTCCACATGAGATTTTTCCCTCCATAGTGAGAATATGGGAGGGGGGAACGCAGGGAGCATATGCTATCCCCCGTCCACCTCAAAAAGGAGTAAATAAAAGGAAAGAAAGAAAATAATGAAAAGACGGACGGAGGAAAAAGGACAAGGGACGCTATTATTCGGTACTTATACATAAAAAATTAACTACGACTACAAAGCAGATGCTTTAAAATTTCGGAAATTTTCCAGGGGAGCCTCCCGTACCCCCCCCTCCCACGGTCCGAAGTGTCTGCACCCACACGGAGAAAAAACCTCGTGTGTGGGACCCGAAGTTTAGGTCATATGGATCTCTGAAGTTTTCGGATTGAGCATCTGAACACTTCAGGTCTAGCTGTCGAGGTTCGGATCACACATCTGAAAATTCAGTTCTTACACCTGAGGTTTCGGATGTGAGAACCGAAGTTTCAGATGTGTGATCCAAACCTCAGCAGCTGGACCTAAGCGTTCAGATGCTCAATCCGAAAATTTCAGAGATCCATATGACCTAAACTTCGGGTCCCACGCACGAAGTTTTTTTCTCCGTGCAACAATGCCGCAACGAAACTTTCACTATCCTTACGAATTTCTATCACACCATATTTCAATTCAATTACTCTAACAGGAGCAAAGAGGCAAGAGAAAGAGCAGCATCCATGAACCGATGGACGAAATTGGTGCATGGACAAGCACTTACACGTGTACACACTGCAGAAACATCAGATGAAATTAAATTTCTCCCACGCGAGAAACGTGTGGCTCTTCCGGAGCAGAGTGTGGGCCTTGAACTAGGAGCACCGCAGAGGGATAAAAGAATATTTGAATCGAGTGACTTCTGAAAAGGGACCGGAGAAAGGGAGAGGAGGCGGCGGCGGCGGCGGCTGGAAAAGGGTGAAATGAATAACGCGGGGCACGTAGAGGCAAGTTTTTCCTGGGCACGGAAAATTGCTTGGGCGCAGTTTAAAAGATATCAATTTGTGGGCGCACGGCAGTCTCGGCACTCGAAGCGTAAAAACGACGGCTACGAGAACACACCTGTTCACATGCACCGTAATACCCGATCCCAAATCCTCCTTCCTCCGCCATAACTTCGCCAGGGTGGCTTTACGCGAATTTTCAACGTGTCGAGCTGACACAGTTTCCCGATTTGATTCTTCCGTGCAGGAATGCGCATACCGGTTGCCTCCGGAAGAAAAAGTAGGATGACAATACTCCCTCCAGGTACCCACAAGGAGAGCGAGAAAGAAAACAAGATACATCCCGAAAAATAAGCTATATGAAGAAAATTTCTGGGTTATGAGCGTGAAGGAGCGTCTAGATTTCTTAAACCAGTTTCCTCTCCACATTTACGGCACTGAGAATATTAAATGGACGTATTTCTGCCAAACGGAACTATGTGCATTAGGACACGAGCCCTGAGACCCATAAGAATATGTGCATAGCAGGGCTCACGTCATGATGCACATAGTTCCGTTTGATAGAAATTCTTCCAAATGTAGGTATTTAGTTTTTGATGCAAGACACTCTGTAATATCTCAGGAGCCCGGGGTAAAAAAGTCAAGCCTTGATTTGCATCTTAGATAACGTTTGAGGAGATGGAATAGACGCGCCTCCAAAGTTGGTGACAGTGGCGACGGATGCCATCAGTGTGTTTAACAAATTCGCTATTTATCTTTTTTCCGTTTTTTTCAAGTCAGAAATTTTTAAAGGATAACCTTCCACACGCAAATTCTTAAGGTTGTAGGCAGGCCCGCCACAAGGGGGGGGGGGATACTGGGTCCTTGGTACCGGGGCCCGGGCCCTGGAGGGGCCCGTGACGCAGGTGACAATCCACTACGAATTCATGTGTAACCCTTGTCTCGTAAGGAAAAATGAAAAAATTACTCTAAAAATTCCGCAAAAGGTGAATAAAGTTTCAAAAACACGCTAGGGCACCATAAAATTTGTCTTACTTTTTTAGAGATTTCTATCTATTTTCAAGATTTTGAGTATATGTAGAATGATATTTTTAGCAACTGCGTTTCATTTTCTTCCGTTGACGGATGCTAAGAGGCTCCTGTCTGGGCATCCTCAACTTCAATGGCTCAACTCCCTTGTCATAGACGTACAAAAGGGGAGTCCAGGGGGGCCCGGCTCAGCCTAGAATTGAAAATTATCATATGCCCCCCTCAAAAAAACATTTATAGATGTTTTGAATGCAACAATTCGAAAGTATTTGGTGCTGAAAGTAAAAAAAAAAAGGAGTAATTATTCTGCAGAAATTGATGGAAAATCTCCATCATAAGAGCTTCAAAATGCGTCCAAATAGATTTAAAATTTCAACAATTTCCCGGGGGAGTCCCCCCGAACCCCCCTCTGTGCTAGGGGCCCGAGCCAGAAAACTGGTACCAGGGCCCGAGATGGGATGTGGCGGGCCTGGTTGTAGGACGGCTCAGGGTTAACTTCATAGAGGAATCTGTTTTGGTCCCTTCTAACAACCAGGTAGAATGAAACAAAAAAAGAGCAACTCACTCACTTTCACCTTTAAGATTCCTGAGTTTGCGTTCAAAAGCTTACGATAATGGAGAATGCTGTAGCTAGATAAAAAGCGCACACCAAAAAAAAAAAAAAAAAAAAAAAAAAAAAAAAAAAAAAAAAACACTGCAATTTATCGGGATAAACGGAATTGCAGACAGCCATTTAAAAGTTCAGTCTTTTCAATTCGAAAATTGCAACCACTGACAAAGGAATCACAGAGGAAGTTAAAAGGTGAGTTTACGCAGCTATTTGTGAGAGTACAGATACATATTAATTGAAAAAAGAGAAAAAAAATTGAAGTGTATACTCGTCCCGATTGTTGAAATACACGGCCAAGGATGCAAATAAGCGAAGCTCACGAGAGTACCTCGCGCGGAAAACATTCCCCTGACATGGCTTGCGCGCGGTATCGAGTTCCCTAAAATAATCAAATAAAATTTGCTCCTTCCTCAGTTCCTCGATAATTCACATAAGCAGCCGCGCAGTAAACTTGCTCTCAATGTCCCCTCCAGAGTTCGGAATCAGATTTGTAAACAGAGGGTAAAAAATTTAATAAGATAAACCCCGGCACGTTGCTCTGTTGTCTGCTCCTCGAAAAGCTCCGAGAGTTCACGTGGAGTTACTGTCGGGTTCATCGGTTGCTCCGTTAAAGTTTGCAGTGTAGCTCGACCACCTCATTACAGTGCGGCAAAAGCTCATGCTCGTTCACTCCTCGGAGAAAGGGGAGAGTACTCCAATTCGCCAAAAAAGAAACAGCTTGAGCTCTCTCCTCAGAATCTTGTTACCCACTATCTGGAGGGCTAAGATCTTGCAAAAAGACTTCCTTATTTTTGGGAATGAGATGGTGGACAGAACAGGAAGAACTGCGGAGACATTTTGTCGCTTCCCATGAGACGAAGGAACAGTGAAAAGTTCGAAAGTTGCAAAATTAACTCGATGCAACAATTTTAAACAGAAATATTACTGTGAAGTTTCAGTCAAAAATTGTGCTGACCTCAGGTTACTGTGTCTGATCAAAGGAAACATCAATGGTCCGCACAAAAAGTTTAGTAGGGGGTGGTTTAGGGGGCTAAAAGCCGGTATTCCGGAAGGAGAAATGTCCTCCTGTCATAAGATACTAGCGGAGGAGATGTGGCACTCACCAAAAAAGTTGGCCCAAGATTTTCTGTAAGGATTTCCTCCTTCATAAAATACTACGTAATTACAGAAGTGAAGCAGGCTCCTATACCCAAACTTCCACAGTATGTAGAATTTTCCACCTGTTTCCAGTCATTTTCCCTCACAGTCCAGTCTGGCTCTTCCCCAGCCATCATCGGGCCTCAACGATTTTACCATCAACCATGTATACGTGAATACATATGGCTCCCAAGAAGATGCCGGTGGCGCCATCAGGACAAAGCTAGATTTTTACGCAATTTGTTATCGTCATAACCGAAAACTGATCGATTATTTGTCCACGGTGAGCCTAGCAGGAGCTCCAAAAAGCTGGTTGACCGCAGACCGTGATGCTTATCGTCGGCGATTGATTTGATCGAGAACCCGGTTTATTTGATCTGAGCAGTTTGGTCAGCGGAAACTCGAGAGAATACTTTTAATTTCGAGATGCATTCACACAAGGGCGGGAGGGGGTGAGGGGGTGATGAGTTGTAAGATACAGCGAATGCGCATAAGCGCGATGCGCGGCGTGGCGCATGGATAGGGGCATGGCATGGGTGCATCCTACCTTCCCGGAAACCACAATGATAGGCATGGCTGGGTCCCCGTTATCCTGTCTTCCGATAATCGAATTTATGCCCGCGTACAACAGGTATCGGAGATCGCCCGATAGTTCCAGCCTCGGAGGAATTTGCCCACCGCCCGGGATCCACTCCCCGAGCTTTCATTCCTACGATGACGCTAAATTCTGCAAGTGGGCATTTTACAACGGGATGCATGAGGGGAATTTCGGGTTTACTTATGGATGAAATAAGGGGCCTTAAGTATTACGTAAGGCACTTTTTCCTGTTTTTTTAACCCCCCCTCCCCCTTATAAGGCACCCGTAACGGAGCCCCACACCCCTCTTAGTAATTACGAAACGTTAGCCCACCCCCTTAATTTTGGAAAGATTTCATTCGGGAAAGGCGGAATTTTCAATTTTTTGCACTTTTTTTCTAAGTCCCACCTCCCCCTTGTAACGCACCGTAATGCTGGTTCAAACCCCCTAAGTGCGTTGCGTAATACTTAGATGTAGTAAATGACTCTTGATAAAAGAGCTCTGGTTAATCATAGGTAAAATGAGATTCTTCAAAATCATATGCATTCAGACTGGAACTTACTATGGCAACTTCCATTCAGTATATCTCCCATTTTATATTATGAAAGAACTTTGAGATATTCTGATCAGATGAAAAATTACAGTTGCTCTCGTCTTTAAATGGATCATGTGATAAAAGAGAAAAGAGGTCCCAACACAAACAAAATCCCAAAATCCATTCGAGAAAGAGTTGAACAAAATCAAGATTGAAAACTGAGACGAGTGTGTTTCTCGTGAGCGATGTATCTCTGCTTCTACAACTTGCAGCTACATGTAAGAGAACCAGCTGCAAATAAAAAGAGGAATACGTGAAAAAGTCCGAATTCGAGATAGGGAGGCTAGAGATTAGACGTAAAGTTTGCATTCGGGTCAGTGGCACCCACGCCAAGTCTGCGGTGCTGAGGAAAAACGCCGTATGTACCTTCAGGCGTTGCCAAATTTCCTTTGGTAAATCAGGAACATTGGAAAAAATTATGAATGATACTTTTCCTCCAATTTTTCAGGTAATTTTGTTCGCAATTCCACCGGCAGTTCCTAAGAATTTCAAGGAAAAATGTCCATAACTTTCCTCAAAATTAAACATTTTATCGAAAAAAATTTGGCATCTGTCAAATGTTCATACGGCGTTCTTCCTCAGCGCGGAAGAAGTACGGGACACGACTTCTCCACTTGATTACTTTTCATTTCACCCATAAACGAGCTTAAAATTCAGGCGTAGCGGGCAAACACGGGTAGCTCGGAATAAAATGCTAGTTGAGTGATAGCATCTGAGTGGAATACCTGTAGCTACAGGAAAGGGAAGGTACACAAGGAGAAGAAAAATAAGAGAAGAATAAAAAGAACTGGCCTCGTTTGTCATTAGCCTCGGGATTAGCTGGACCCTTCACTGAGAATACTCAGGTTTGAGCTATCCTTCATTGCGACATGTAGCGATGGGTTCCGGAGGGCCCCTTTTCCACCCACATATCCTCAGATTTACGCGGAGATTTGGAGACCGTGCAGCACTACTCATCACGCCACACTCCGGGGTGTCCTTTTGTTTTTCAGAGGTCCCCGACCCGGGTCCCTGATATGATATGCTCGCCGTTTAACGTCCAATAGCTCGAGATCTCGAATCGTCCGCGTTTCTCACGCTGCCGGGAGATCGGCGACAGGAACCATTGCTCTTCGCTCATGTCTTCTAGGTCAGGTGAAAAATGAAGGGATCCTATCATCAACCCGAATTCCTGTCACTTGGGCGACGCAGGGTGGAGCCGATTTCAAGCCTGGCCACTTTGCAACTTTTGAAAACCTATCAACTGATCTCAAAATTATCATAAACCGTAACTTCAAAATGGCCAGTAGGAAATATTGTCAGGTCCTTTAGATAAACTTTCGCAGGCAAATGTTTTTTTTTTTTTTTTTTTTTTTTTTTTTTTTTTTTTTTTTTTTGAAAATCGAAAATCACGATAAATTCCATCGTTCCTGTCCTAATAAAGAGACGTTTCGATAATACTATTGACCTCGGGAATGATGCTATTTCATCATTAAAGACAATTTTCATATTTTAGAAAAAAGGGCGTTTACAGAGAAATACTGATATATTTACTCGGTGGTAAGATGCTTCGACACTTGAAAAATGCTATTTCATCAAAAACTCACACGGAAAAAAAAGAGGTAGGGATGAAGTTCCAACTATTGGATGATAATATGTACATTTCGGAATATTTGTGGTAGTACCCCAATAAATCAGGTTCCTCACTCAAATTTTGCTACTACCCAAACATGAGTTTTAGCACTATCAAAATGAATTGGAAACGTCCATATCATCCAACAAATTGGGGTGGAACTACAATTTTAAGGGTTAACTGCCAACTTCCAGCGCTTTGTTTCCGTGCGATTTCCGTAAACTCTTCTTCACATAAATCACTCCAATACCATCAATGGAGACCATCGAAGGGGTTTAATTGTAACTATGCAATTGTGTAATTGCATTCGGTCGAGTCTCCCGAATTCACAGCCTCTACGCCGAAGTGGCAACATAATTCCTGAACTACGATAGGGCGGCCGATTACACTGCAGGAACCCGGCCCCCGGTTGCTCAAACGACCGGGCACTCGCGGATGTGGCGGGGGAGTGAGCGCATAATTCCTAGCTATCACTTAAATTTGTAAGTTTTTCGGGACACTCGAGATCGGAAACTGAGGGTTTTTTCGCTGTAATTAATGGGCGAGAGCGTAGGAGAGATGCGATGAAGCGATAAAGGAGAGGGGCTCTTGATATTAATAATGCGGGGCGTCGCGTAGCGTAGCGCGTTGCATCTTGAAGGAGTCACTTCATATTTACTATCATCTTGATAAGCATCGGAAACAAAAAGAGAGTCAAATGGTGGCCGGAGCAGCGTTGCAGTTGCTATTGTCGTATTTCTCTAGGAAATTCGAATATTTAACAATTGGTCCCTGAGCATTGTATTTTCCATTTGATGTACTTAGAATTCAAGGTGAGTAGATAACACAGTGATATACTAGTATTTTTACGGATAAAATAACTAGAGGAAAGCGCCTCTTAAAAATCCAAAAACTATGAAGGATATCAAACGCACCCAATGGCGGAGAAATGACGGCAGTGAAATACTTCGGCAGTCAAATCATATGGTCCTCTCACATGCCACTGATGTTTGTCAAAATAAAACATAATTTAATGTGGAATTGTTGATGGTTGATCAGCAGATAATATGATTGAGATTCGATTGTTTGAATCTGCAGACTTAGTTTTAACTTTTCTATTGTTTTAACAAACGAGAAGTAGAACGACATTCGACGAGAGTCGTAATGCTGGCTTCTGATGGGTGCCGAATGACACGATCCGATTCGGCGCGAAACCGGGGCATTTTAAATTTGCGGGAAAGTTGCGCTTTTTGAACTGCGTATTTCTTGGTTTCTAAACAATTTTATTGCGTTTTTAATGGGCGCATTGTGTTCTAGGCAGCATTAACCTTTGGGAAAATGTATTCGCAAGTCAAAGTTCCTTCATGGTTTAGCGACCAATTTCATTTCGAGCTTGGGGGGAAACTACGGGAAATTACCGCCGACTTGGCATTGAAGGCCGGGGTAGGGAGGATCATGACGAATTATGAGCGGAGGATATTGGAGGCGAACGGTTATTCGACGACGAAATTGATAGGATGCTCAGGAACTTCCTCTCTCCTCTCAGTTGGACCCGACATAAAGGATGTTTGCATTTCCTCACGTAGTAGGATAAAGCGAATGACAGCGTTCCAACTATCTCAAAATCTGAATGTTGTCCACCAAAAATCACCATGGAAATGGCTCCGAAAAATGTTCATATTTAGTCAAAGCGGTGCATGCGCATACAGGTGCTGCAAGAAACGAGTATTCCCTTCAGTAATCCCTATCTCTGTTTGGAATTTTAGTGAGATTGGGCTTCGGCGGAATGGAAAAAGAAGCCGGTAAATCTTAGGTCGGTGATTCGGATCCAGCGCTCAAAGCTCCCTCGGAGCCAAAGACAGGGTTGCAATTTTCCATGAAAAATATGATCTTCAAATTTCACGTGAAATATTTCATAACATTTCTAAAATTTAAGAAATATACGGAAAAACACTAGTTCCTCTTCAAATTTCGCAAAATGTAGAAATTGAGACTTTTATCTACTTTTGTGTGTTGTGGTGCGAGTTCATACTCTAGCTCCTGAAAGACATGGAATATTTCATAGCCTCGTGAAATTTCATGACATATTTTACGGATATTTTTAATCTTTCATATTTTTCATTTCACGTTTGCAACCCTGCCCAAAGAGGTTGTTCTTACTTTACTTGTTCAAATAAAGTAAGTGCCGCGCGCTTCTGAAAGAAACAGAGAGTACAGCAGAGGTATGTTGGTCGGTTTTGCCGACTCGCGTTGTAGCAACGAGATCGCAACAGTTCGTCCGCGTGTATATGAGTTCTTCAGGAGCCAAAAAAAAGAGGGGGGGGGGAGGAGGTCGATACCATCAACCGAGTAGCTTCACAAAAAGTTCACATAGAGTACGAGCATTCAATGATGCGGAAATATGATCGTACATGTTAGGAAGGAGGTAGTTCCTTAACTTCTAATCCCGTAAAATATAAGCTTGCATCAGTCTCGAAACCGCTGGAAGAGCCAACGTTGACCAAATGCCAAATTTTACGGGCGAGGACCCGAGAAAATAAAAAGAGAGTAACGAATTGCGGAACGTCATCACAGAGCTCGCGCCTGAACGGACACTTTTCAGTAATTAAAAGCTGTTTTAAGGCTTTTTACGGATGAATATCCTTATTTTCTTGCGGAATCCTGAAACGTACTTCTATAATTTCTTCTTTTCAGATTTTTCGTTTCCTTTCAGTTTAACGAAGTGTTCTTACTCTCTAATAGGTGGGATCAGTACTAGAAACGATTAAAAATTTATTTTTTCTCGTCTGCATTAGATGGATTAATGATCAAGGAATCATAAAATGCTTAAAAGGTGTATGTTCAATATTTACTCATCATAAAGAGGTTCTCAATTTTTTTTTGAGGGAAAACCATTCATCCTCAAATTTTGTCCAGGAAAAAGGTTCAGTATTTCTTAAGGAAAAGCTCGCAAAGTGTTAGAAGTAATCACTGGAAAAAAACACATTGGATCTAGAGTCCAGACTCTTAAAAACATCGACAAGAAAAAGTACTCTTGATTCAATCAGAATCTAGCTTAAATAAAAAACGAAGCCTCTTAATTGGAGCCGATTTCGTTTTGATTCAAGCAAATATCTGATTGAATCAAGATTATTTTTTCTTGTCAATGTTTTCAAGAGTCTGGACTCTAGATCCAATGTGTTTTTTCTTCCAGAGCGAGTATTTTTTCTTGCTGATGTTATTAAGAGTCTAGGCTCTAGATCCGCAAGCGAATTTTTTTCCCTGTGTAAATAGTTAAATTTCTAATTACACACACTGTTGGAAGTCGATATTGTGGTAGCTACACTGAAAAAAAAAAGTAGCTTGGATCAAGCATGATGATTCTTGAATTTGCCGCCAAGAATTGTTTTATCTTACTTTAATCAGACTTTTTCTTGATACAAGAAAAATAATGCATGGGTTAAGCAAAAAAGTAGCTTATATTAACCAGAAAAATTCTTGATTTAAGAAGAAATACTTCTTGGCGGCAAATTTAAGATTCTTTTTTTTTTTCAGTGTAGAACGACACCATTAGACCCGCACGATAAACGTCAAAAAACATATTGACAAAAACTAAACACTAGCAAAAAAAAAGAGGAAAAAACATTGAACTCCTTGAAGGGAATCAATGTTGTACATCCGGAGACGCACTATAAAATCCCTCTTGAGGGAGATATTCCCGGATTTACTGGAGGGAGCCTTGGCCGCCGTCTGCCCCCTCCCACAACCGCCCCCGCGGTCCGCCTCTCCACCTCTCTCGCTCGGGAGGGTAGACATTTCAAGTTTACACAAACTGTATGTAAGCTTCTTAAAAACTTCTCGACAAAGGCCGGAAAGAATATACCGACATTTACTTTCATGTACACGCTAAGCCAAACAAAAGGGTGCCCGAAACCTGGCGAACTTAACGGTAGGTTTAACGAGACCGAAAAATAGACGCTCGCTGTGATTCGTAACGAAAATAGGATTAAAGGGGGATGCGCATAGATGCGGATCCGAGTACTGGCGAGGCGTGCTTTGCGATGAATCGATTGATGTGCCATTCAAATCTAAGGAAAAGGATCGATTATCCGAGTGTTCGCGACTAACACCACAGTCATCGATTCTTTACCATAGATTCATTCGGGAAAATATCGATAGTCGACTATTAAGCCTCGCCACTAGATCCGAGTGATCCTTGCCAATGGGATAATTCATGGAACTTCCATTTGCGTCTGTATCTCCGAGTTCCCGCTCAACTTTTCTCTAACTTGCAATCCGCTCCTATGCTCCTCTTGTGTATATTCTCCGTCATTCCCTGTGTTTAGTAAGCAACGTCGGAAGCAATCAAATTGCCTAAACCAGGGCCGGATTAAGACGGATGGGCCGCGGCCCATGGCGGCAAAAATTTGCAATTTTTTAAAGTGTAGGTATAAAAAAAATTGGATTTATAAAAAAAAAATTACAAACGAGAAATGGCGACGAAATCTCTCATTTCCTGAGTGTATAGTAATTTCTAATTTTGTCGTCTAGGGATACAAGAGACAGCACCCTCAATAAGTCGAGTTATGAGAGAAACCAAACACGCAATTCGGCCTAGAACGGCGCGACTTAGAGAGAAATGATAACGAGGACTTGAGATGAAAAGGAGAAGCCCTCGGCGCGGCGATCGGCATGTAACACATATTAGCGCCTACAAGACTGCACGAAAATTTCACGCATTGCATCAAACACAGTGCGAATGCGGTCAGCGTGAAACGGATAGCGCCTACAAGAATGCATGAATACTTCGCGCATTGTGCCAAATACAGTGCGATCAGCGTGAACCGCATAGCGCCTACAAGACTGCGTGAATACTTCACGCATTGCGTCCAAAACGATACTACCAACGATACTGCCGTGTTGAGGAGGAACGCTATAGGAGCCTTCAGACGTTCCCAAATTTCCTTTAGTAAACTATAAATGTTCAGGGATATCTGCGAACATTCATCTTTGAATTCTTCAGAGAATTTCATTCGTAATCAGATCTAAATTACCTACAAATTTTGAGACAATATATTCACACCATTCATCAAAACTGCATATTTTATCGGAGGAAAATTTGGCCACTCTCGAAAGTTCTTGCGGCGTTTTTCCTGGAGGGTATATATTTATATGGTTTCCTGAAGCACGGCAGTGTAAAATACTTAATTTTCTGAGATTTTTACTGATGAAAGTTGTCCATGCATAACCATCATATAATCCCATTGCTTCATATGCGACTGAAAGTGCCGTTTAAGAAGGCAAAAGGGAAGGTGAATCAAAATAAACTGGAAAGAAAAAGAGAAGGAGAGGAGGGTAAAAGACACAAAAAATGAGAGTGCAAAATCCGTCATCTGATTCATCTACGCATGGATCGACACATTGACCCTGAAATATGTCACAGACATCTTAAACCGTCAAAAACCGATAAATACAAATCACCCTCCCCTCTCTTTACCTCGTGCTAATTATTATGGATTCGATAATGGAACGGAGGACTTACTCAAGTCTTAAAATTTGTAAACACTTTACTTTTTTATTAGCCCCCACCCCGGTCTCAAGCCTGGATGCTAAGACCTTTATCCCACTCGCCCATCTTTATTTTGCAAATTACGGCCATTAAAATAAGCACCTCCTTTAATCAGAGATCAAGTTGATACGGACACTGCCAACTAAACTGAGCCATCCACATTAAAACATCACTCCCGACGCGGAGCGACGTCCCGATGGATCGGGCGGAGGAAGAAATGCGAGGGATGCGACCCGACGTCCGAAGCAGAGAAGCTGAGGTGGAAACCGTGTACAAATAATAATTAATTGAAGGAATTAATAAATTCATTTCCATCCATATTTCAACGTTCTTAGAGAGCGCGATAACATTTTTATTGAGAGACCGGTTCTTCCTTTCCTCCAAACCCTCGGTCCACGTCATAGACGTTGCTGCCAAATCGTGCGTTGAAAATAAGTACGCTCCTAACTGGATCCCTCCCGTGCAAGGGAAGAACGCCATATGAACACTCCAGAGATGCCAAATTTCCATCGATAAAATGTCAATTTTTTGGAAATATTATGAGTATTTTCCCTTAAAATGTCCAGGAACATTAGGTGAAATCGCGAACAAAATTATCTGAAAAATTGGACGAGAAATAGAGTCCCTTTATACTGAGAGTCAAGACAACACTCCCTCATGGAGTCACAAACGGCGATAAAGATTATAGAAATTGAACGTTTTTTTTGTCATCTTTGATCGGCCCATTCTCAAATTCCTTTCTCCGTTCCTTTTCTCGTTCCGTTTGTTCCTTGCCGAACCCGTAATTCCCTGGTCCATTCCAGATCATAATCTCTGCAATCGGTGAAAATGTAATCTTTATTCCCGTTTGTGACACTGTGAAAGCCTAAAATACGGGAACCAATCAGAAATGGATTCACATTGTCTTGACTCTCGGTATAAACGGACTCTACGAAAAATATCCTTAAGTTTACCGGGAAATTCGCATTTTATTCAAGGAAATTTGGCAACGCCTGGGGGTTCATACGACGCTTATCCTTAGCACGGCAGTCTATGCGAAGCTCGGCTAGATACGACGATACGGGCTCCTAGCATGCGGTGTAGGCGTTCTGACCACTGACCACGACCAGTGACCGCTGACTCCTGATGGCTGATTGCTAATGTCTGGGCTGATCCCGGGGCCCGCGAGAGCAGGACCTGGGCCCTGACGACTATGTTATGCGTTGCGAAATTGCGCAATGTTCCCGGCATGAAACTTATCAATTCAAATTCAAGACATGACTGTCCATCGCCCGGGCAGTAATTAATTTCGTTTCGCGCCCCACCAGGCTGCGCCTTGTCGCAGCGGTCTTTACGTTGGTTTTCTTTTTCTTCCGCGAAAAGGAATGATTTTTTTCATTCCTTCGCTTATGTCGACCGAGAATACACCGGTGTACAGTGGTGCCGCGCCGATAAAAAGGATCCGGATGAATTTGATAGAAGAAAATTAAGATGGATGCAACATTGGTTCGAGTATGCTTCGACGATGCTACAGTTTTAGGTTTTTTCCTTTCGCCATGGAGACCTGAGAATCGAATTCAGCAGCCTTTATTTTTAAAGAAATCGGCGCAAAGTTTCAGCAAATCTTCGAGAGTGCTCGTATCACTATATCACTGGGTGCAATATCTTCATACTTCTTCATCGTCAGTATCCAAGATTTCAACAATTTCTTAACACTTCTGCTGACTTTCTGCTGAATTTTGTATAAAAATTCCAATCCCAGGAAATCTAGTTATAGAAGAGGGCACCGAGAAGTTGCTTGCACTCTTTCGTATGGTACCGTCGAAAATTGTCAAATCGCGCGACTCGCAAAATTTTCTGAGTCCTGCCACGAATGTCCTGACTTTCCCACTTCTCCAGATGAACGGGATTCCTGGCATTTAATCCACTGCATGAGCATAGCCGCAGCCCCTGTGCCCGGTTCGATTTTTTATCCTGTCCTTCTTGAGCGAACTGATTCTTGACATTGGTAGACAAAGGGATGGACAAAGAGGACAAAAAGGATATGGAGGGATCCTTGGTGTAAGCAAGTGGTTGCAGTGCATGGACAAAGGAGGTAGCTAATAGCCTAAGTAACGGCAATCCACGAGACGCCCTATGTTAGTCCATCATTTTCTCCCTTCGCGTAAAAGAGCCACCCATTTCAAACGAGAGGATCGCTCCATACTCCTTATATCTTCTTTGTCTATTGCTTTGTCTATAAATTTAAACAAGTAGCCCGCAAGGTAAACCATGCGGACTGCGGACCCTTGACTCTCACTAGGTAGGTTTATCTACTGAGGAGCACCATGAGGCATGAAAACTTCGCTCATTTCGATTGAATTCTTTTCTGCAAAGTTTCTTTGGGCTTAAATACGGCAAACTGTGGATTTTCCTCACCCTCTACAGTGCAAGACATCCCGGCAACACCGAGCCTGTGTTCGCGGCTGCACGCAGGTCATATTTCACGTTGGCGTTCGAAAACGCGCGTTTGTGAAAGGGACATTTGCATTTGGGCGCCGGGTGCCCCTCGGGCGTAGGGTCACGTAATGTCATGAGTAGCGTCAAATCTGTGCATCTGGGAATGCACTTGCGTTAAAAACCACTGCGCCTTAGCCCAATCGCCCCGGTGTCGGCGCGCAACAATAAAAAAGCCACCTTATCGAGGCTGAATGTGCGACCGCAGACCCTGCTGGATTCTTAAAAGCCTCGATTCAAATCACCACCGCCACCGCACGGTGGATCGAGTCAATCAGAAAGTCAATCATGAAATTTTCGACTAAAACTGCAAATTTAGATGTGTACTTCATCACAATTTAAATATTAATGAGTGCTTGTAGAAGAAAATTTCACAAGGAAACCAATGGAACAACTTTTAAAATCTCAAAATTTTGTATGAACGGAGTTATGGGCTTTTAAAGTTTCCAAATTTTGCCCGGCTTCAACCATTGACCCGGTCCACTGTGCGCCGTTAGGATAATTCTCTTGGCTTGCGTTGTTCTTAGACCGCGATTGTTTCGTTTCGAGCTGGCTTTGATGACGCCCGAGACTATGGAGATAAATTATCATTCGGTCATTGTTACTCCTCTTGATTAGCGCCTGATTTTCGAATGATGAGGCCTCAGGGACACGTGGTGAAGTCGGTTGAGAAATCGAAACCCTGATGAAATAGAATGAATCTTGACACTACACTGACGAAAAATGTCGGTCATATGAACCGTAATTACGATGTTCCACGATATTTCTATTGAGAAGCGCATAGGCGGATCCAGAGGTGGTACGGAGGGCTTCCTCCAGGAATTTTTTTAAATTTTAAGCATCTAATTTGCAGTTTGAATCAATTCCGTAATGAATAATTATCAAATATGAGCGTTTTTCCTTTTCCTTTCCTCCGTTCCATCCTCCTGCCTTTTCCCATTTTTCCCTTTTTCTTTCCGGACGTTATAGTCGGCATTTTGAAAGTTGAATAACACGCTCGTAACTTTTTTTCGCACAACGACGAAAAAAAGCATCGAGAAAATATTGTAAGGAAAAATTCCCTTTCCCGTGAAAAGTACTTTAAGATCATTTTAATTTCCTTGTAAGCGCCTCTCCAAAACGAGGAAGACGAGGTTGGCTTTGGCGAATGAGCACACTTTCTTTAACGGGTTGCGAAACATGCTTGCAAGAATCTCGGTTAGCTCATCAGCTCCTTTGATCAAAAGTTGGCTCAAAGGAATGCAATTTTTACAGTTAATTACACAATGAATATTCGCGTAAAGGTGCTTGCCTCTGCTCCCGAGGTCGGGATAATATCCCGGACGAGCAGAATGCGGATTTCATGAAAATAAATAAATATTTAAATTTACGCTCAACATCAGAAGCTCCTTGAATGGAGCTGCATCATGCTGTATGAAAGTTTCCCCCCTTGAATTAGCTCTTGTATTCTATTTCCCCTTCCTCTCGCCTCTTTTTGCTCTTCAATTTCTTGGCCTTCTCACCTCGACCTATCCTCCCATCAATCACTTTATTTCAATTATGCTTTTCCGTAACTTTTCTCCCCGTTCACCTGTCTTTGGCGAGCTTTTCTCCGCCCCGCCCTCCCTCTCAAAATATCATTCCTTTCACTCTTTCCCGAGGAATTATTTGCATAATTCCGCGTAACCTACGCTGATTTCAAAGAGGTTACGATGATTTCAGGGAAGCACGTTCCTGGAAATATCATTACCGTGCCCCGCCGCCGCGTCGTCACGCCGCCGCGAGAAAGTTATGGGAGAGAAAATTGGTTTGCAAATAACTTATTGATTCAATTTTCTGTTTAATTCACACGACAAAAATATGAATGAGATTTTTCTGGGTTATCACTGGAGGGTATGATTTCTTTCTCTGCGAAAATTCATCCGCTTCATATTTCCATTCTTTCGCTTCCTCCTCGAGTGCGTTGTTATGAGCTTCCGCTGAGCACGTCCCGGAATCGCGCGGGTGAGCAGGAGAAGACATCTTTTTTTAAACTTAGCATTATTAATTTTCGGAGGTAGCGCAAAATTTGCTGTAACGGTAGCATTTTCTCGCCCTGTTAGTATCGTAACCACTTTGGAGCTCGTTTGACACATTCTGTGGAATTTGAAAGAGGGGGGAAAAAAATTCACATTTTTTGTAATACGCCATGTTAACGCGATAATGATCTAGGACTGAAAAATCAAACAAATATTAAAATTTTACGGATCAGACGACGAGAATGGTACACAATAAATTAGGGAGGCTGCTCCTCTTCCCGAAATAGCTACGATAAAAATAATCCAAAATTGGAAAAACACTTGGGAGTTCGCTGGCAAATACACTGGAAAAAAACACATTAGATCTAGAGTCCATAGACTCTTTAAAACATCGACAAGAAAAAATACTCTTTATTCAATCGAATGTTTCTTAAATCAAGAACCAAGCCTCTTAATTTGAGCGGATTTCCTTTTGATTTAAGCAATCTAATTGAATCAAGAGTATTTTTTCTTGTCAATGTTTTCAAGAGTCTGGACTCTAGATCCAAGTTGTTTTTTTCCAGTGAAGCAATAATGATCTAGGACAGACAAATCAAAAAATATTAAAATTTTACGGATCAGACGACGAGAATGGTACACAAACAATTCGGGAGGCTGCTCCTTTTCCCAAAATAGCTACGATAAAAATAATCCAAGATTGGACAAAAACTTGGTAGTTCGCTGGAAAATCCATGATTCCATATTCTTGGCTGCGGCGAAGCTTCATTTTCAACTATTAATGCTAGCAGGATTTGCAAGCTAGAGGGAGCACGTCATTGCACGATGTGTCATCAAGGCGCGAGGCAGTAAAAAGGGAGTCATACACATGACACGAAGATGAAGTGCTGCATACACCAATAAAAAGGGCGGGCCATGATTGGGCCATTTCCTTTGGACGGTGGGCAAGCGGATGGACTGAATTGCGGGCGCAGGCACAGTGCAAAATCAACATGAGATTGATATGGACGGAACAATACTCCAGTTTTGGCGTGCAACCTAGAAGCATGACGCCGTTGCCATTCCCGCACTGGTCTCGAATGAGCATACCTAACAAGGCAGCCTGCTCGAGTCGTAAATATTTAAAATATAAATATCAATATTAAAAAAATCAAACAGAAGATCTGCGACGCTGCTTTCGATTACAATTGAGGGACTTGGAGGACAAGGCGCACAAGAGCAGTTTTTGAAAAAAATTGAGATATTCATGTACTCAACTAGAACTAGTTCGAAAGTATATTCTGTAAAAAATTCACAACTAAAATCCAACTATAGCGCATCAAAAAATGTGCTTTAAGTTCCTTTCCGCCATAAGGTTCAATGTAATTTTGAAACTTAAAACACATTTTGCTTGGAATAGCAAAAACTGCAGTGATGCGCCTTGTCCTCCAAGCCCCTCAATTGACCATTAGATAGGGTGCCATCTTAAAAAATAAGAGACATTTTCTCTGATCGGAATAGTACGCGAACATACGGTGACAATGTTATATATCTCCAAAATCAACCCATAAAAAAGGGGCCTATGGGGTCTGTAACTTGCTCCCTCTCACCCCTTCCCCCAAAAAAGGGAAGAAAGAAAGAGGGTAGTAGTAGTGGTAGAATGAGTTTATTTTACGCGGTGCCTTACCATCGGATGCCATTTGCACCTCTGGTTTAAATTAACATGGAAGGGACGGTGGGAAGAAGAAGAACGGACTATATATTCGATAAATGTTCATGCGGAAAATTGACTCCACCAGCATGGTAGAAGCTTTAAAATTTCGAAAATTTTCTTGGGGAAGATTCCCGGAGCCTTCTTCCGCCCCCGCGTTCGAAGTGTCTGGATCCGCCTACGCTCCTGACTCGATGTGAAAACGTCGGTTTTCTTTATACTTATGCGTGACTCGACGCAATTGAACATAGGGTTGCAGTGAAGCCTTGCACAAACATACAACATACCTATCTGTGAGTCAGATGGTATCAAATAAATAGCACCAAAAGATAGATTCACAGATTTGTACTTACGGGATCTTACTATTCAAAAATAGGAATAGACGTGGGTATCCACAACACTTAATTTCATTTTTAAAGTGCTTAGATTGCTTCCTTACCTGCGAACAAAAAAATTTAGCACTTCAGTCAAAAAGCTTCATCTTAGACGCTGATGCAATGTAACAATTTGAAAAATATGACCCCCCGCTCCCCTTCAAAGAAAACTCCCTCCCAATCTCTAAATTTTAATAAACATTTAACCGCCATAAATGTCGAGAGTAAATTAAAAAATAACTTTCTGTAACTTTGTTATGACAATTAAACAGAAACTTTACGTTAACACCTCAAATTTCATCCAGACCCCTCCACTTTCAAAGTTGCGGCTAAATGCTTTGGAGTAGCTGTTTTCGGCCACCTGTCAACTAATTTCTCTGATATGAGCTGATGAATATGGGTTTTGCATTGAATGTCAATATCCTCTGCCAAGAATTGTATTACTATTCAAATTTTAGAAAAAATATACTTCCGCTTGAAAATCATGCGGATACAAATCAAACATTATGGCTGTTTGAATCAATCGGGATCATTTGAGCATGAACGTTTAAACTGTCAATATTTTCTGGTGAAAGGGATTTTTCGTTGACATGGCATCCATGTGAAAGTGCAAGTTGCAAGTTACGGACATAGCACAAGCTCGGGCAGCCCCGATCCGAGATGGGGGCGGGGAGCGGTAATTGAGTATGGGCAAAAGTTTTCTGTCTGTCTAGCTTGAAATAGTTGCGTTTCCGCAGTGCAGACCTTGGGCTTGTTAAATTAATTTAATTAGCTGATTCGCAAGAAAGCAAGAAACTCATTTAACGCAGCTAACCGCGGCAACGCAAACGCAGTGTCAGCTGCAGCAACGGCACATTTCAACCCTTCAACTTATTTTCACACTCATTGTCGAACCCTCGTCCGTCCCCCATCGAAAGTGGTCTTAGTGTAAAATGCAACACGTGGTCTTGCCACAAAATGCCAGCTGGAATTTTTCTTCTTTTTTACTTTCTAGTGCAAAAGGAGAGACATAATATTGGGCCGACAGGAGATGGTTTTATAGGAACAGTCAAAAATGTCAGAAAAAGGAAACTCGGTCACTATGAAGACCTGTGTGACGTTTTTAACGTTTTTGACATAAAACTATCAAGTTCCCAATTTTAAAAACGTAAACCTCGTTCACACTGCAAATTTTTCTTAACCTTTACAATACTCAATGTGTTCTTACAAAATTTTATAAAGAATAAAATTGTTCATGCTGAACGCTCCAATTCTACTTAAAAATAAATAAATAAGTAAATAAATACCCATGTCCTTGAAATGGTTTAAAATTTAACTGGGAATACTTGTTAATATTTTCAACACATTATAAAGTCAAAAAAATGCAGAACATTCTTCACTTGAATCTTACATAGGAATTCTTCGACATTTGCCTGGGCATTGAAGAAAGTACCTAATTCGACTTATGGCTTGCGATGTACTCACCACCACTTTTTTTTCTTTCAGAACTATGGAAAAAAGCAATACGAAGGATGAAAATTACAAAATAAAATAATTACAACTAAAGCGAAAAAACACATGGAATCATCCATCATTGGTTTTCCTTACAATATTTACGATAGAAATCATTGTTATCGCGTTGTGGACAGATACTATAATCTCACGCACATGAATCGAAAACACAGAAAAGGGCTGTAGCTGAAAAATTGTCAGTTTCACAAGCAATTTTAATGGCCGAGCGCACACGTGCGGAAAAAATGCTCAAACGCCTCTCCACAGGGATATGAATAAATGAGCGTGGAATCAAAGAAATGTGGCGGACTTAAGTGCGGCGGTTCGACCATAGAAAATGAATTAATTACGGAAAGGGTGCTTTGAGTCCGTTAAAACCACCATGATACACAGACAGGATATAAAGTAGAGATGGTTATTCATGGTGTGCGCTGGAGTTGCTAAAACCTCGAGCAGTAAAAAGAGAGGTAACATTGAAAAAAGGAAAAAAAACGCACACACTGGGTGGATGTATAGGAGAGTCTCCATTGTCTGAATCATCCGCTTTTTTTAAAGTGGGTTCTCCCGTAACTCCATTCGAAATTTTCCCCAGAACTTACAAAAATAATCTAAAACTGAAGGCAATGAATATGATCAGGCAAAAAATAACATTATAGTCAATAATCCAATGCTTTTCTAAAATTTCATTAGTTCCAGATGCTCATTTCATGAGCAAAGATATTTAATACGAAGATAGTTCAGGTATTGCTTTGCTAAGTATTGTAGCGCCAAAATAGTGACGAAAAGTCACTAAGAATCCATATGCAAATCAAAATTGTAAGTGCATGATTATGATAATTTTAGGCTAATTTTTCCCGAATTTGAGAAACGCAGGCTTGAATTTGAAAACATGTATAAGAGCGTCAGGTCTGAAGAAATATTTTCAGACCTGATGTTGAGAGATGAAATATGTGTTCTTTAATTCAATTTCTTACAATAAGTAATACCTCAATACTATAATTCGGCTTTAAAAAACGAATACCTCAATTTTTCGAAAAGTATCGTTCAACATGTTCGTTCGTTGGACTTTTCAATTACAAATAGTGCCCATTAATCGATCCATTTTAAGTTGTGCATAGAATGTTGGGAAACCATTTTCAGGAGAAAATAAGTCTTTTTTTGACACGCACAGACGACGCCCCTGTAGTCTGTGGGTTGATTGTTGAAATTGATAGAGAAAGCTACAGACAAATATGACAAACACAGAAGAAGGGATTTGGGAACAGATGGTTGTAATGACAAAAGAGGTTAAGTGAAAGACTAACTAACGGCGAACCACAAGAGACCCTTTAGTTAGTCTGTCATTTTCTATCTTGCTCTATAACAACCAACTTTTTCATCGGGCAGTTTTTCGTTTATCTTCCTTGTCTATGGCTTTGTCTATCAATTCCAACAATCAACCCGCTAGCTGCTTGAAACTGGAACTGGAACACGCGGTGCAGGCATCGGTTTGACCACATCGCGGCGCATCCCTCCATCGCGCAAAGTCGGTACTTAATTTTGGCATCATTGGGCTTTGCCCATTTAAATGCGTGTAAAAAATTCGATAGCTATCGATTCTAGGTGAGCGAATCGATTATTCAAAGTAGAGTTAAACGGAGGAAAAGCGATGTTGCCGTCTCGCGAGAATCGCGGCGGTCCCCTTCGCCCCTCGCGGGCACGACGAGGGCTCAGCTCCTCGCCCTGACAGCGCGTCGGCCGGGCTCCACAAATTTATTCTGCCAGTGTCATAAACACTAAACAATGCCGCGATATAAAGTTAAAAAGTCTGCTTTTATTAACTTTTATGTCGTTTACGTGGCTAATTTTTTCTCGCGCGGAATAGTTGCAGCGTTTTTATGTCTGCGCGTGGCAGCCCGACAGAGGAGAGCCGTTGCCGCCTTGGATGAAATCCTGTCACTTATGTGATTTTTGAAAATACCTCAAGTCCAATTCTGCCGTACTGAGGGAAAACGACGTATGATCATTCGAATTTTGCCGCACTTCCAGCGTTAAAGCATGAATTTGCGAGGAGAGAGATGAGTATTCTCCCTTGGAATATTTAAATAATTTCGATAAAATTGCGAATGAAATCTTGTGAAGAATTCGAAGAACAATGTTCACAGGTTTCCCGGAAAGTTGGTATTTATATGGAGGAAAAATGGCAACGTCTGAAGGCTCGTGCGGTGTTTTTCCTTAGCACGGCAGTATTCAGTGGACTGATTCGAAGCGGGAAAAATGCGCTGTACTAAAAGCATACCGCGAATAGTGAGCTCGTCAAAGTCTGCGATAACTTTATTCCATAACTACTTATGTCACGTAAGAATTGGGAGTATTTTATTCGAATAATTTCTTAATCTGAGAGTTTTGTGTTAATTTTTTTAAGTCTCCTGGAGGACTACCCCCCCCTCCCATAGGAAAAAAATGTTGCTGAAATTTCATCTACACTGGTAAAAAAAACACATTGGATCTAGAGTTCAGACTCTTGAAAACATTGACAAGAAAATGGACTCTTGATTCAATCAGACCTAAGCTTAAATCAAGAACCAAGCCTCTTAATTTGAGCGGATTTCCTTTTGATTGAAGCTTAAATCTGATTGAATCAAGAGTCCATTTTCTTGTCAATGTTTTCAAGAGTCTGGGCTCTAGATCCAATGTGATTTTTTTACCAGTGTAAGTGAACGATACAATAGTTTAGATGGGTCAATAGGGAGCTGTAGGGTTTGGGGATTGCGTGGTATTCTCCAGTGCGGTGTGCGCTTCTTCTTCCATGAACCCTTTGGTGTAGTGTACATTTACTGGGAGCTCGATTGCATAATTTGCCAATTTGCGTCATGCACTTCCAGATGTTTCAGTTTCCCCATTGATTCCGAGATGCGTGAAACGTTTTCCGATAAAGTTTTGAAGTGACGGAAACCTTCAATTCACTGTTCCACTTTCTATCATTTTCAGGAACTCAACTTCCTTCGCTTATGGATACGCTGAGACTTCGGGTTGACTCTCATTTGAATTGGATCGCGAAGCGTTCGGTTGAAGATTTTATGTATTTTTAACGTCACATCACATTTCGACGGCTAAAGGACAGTGCCGCATAGTTCTAAATTGTTCTAAACAAATCTGGCGAAAATGAGTTGGCGACTTTGCCGCATTTTACTGGGTTAAATCTGTAAGCTGTTGTTTGAAGCATTTTCTGATTCCGCACGGCACTGTAATGCTGTAATGGCGTTAGGATGTATTAAAAATTGCAAACCCAAACTCAAAATTCCAAGAAAGTGGTGAATTTTTTCCTTCGCCCGGTAAAATCGCCAGTTTGAAGTAAAGTGGTGTTGTTCCTGAGCTATCGATTTTTTTTGAGTGTGATAAACCAATCAGAGGAAGAATCGATATGCGAAAAGAGCTGAACAAAACTTAAATAATTCAAATTACAAATTTTTCAAATTGGATAAAATCTACATGATTCGAATTCAAATTTATTTTGCGTTTGACGACATGCGATAGAGACCAATCGGGGTTTTGGTAAAAAAAGAAAAAAAAATGAGGGGCCTGAAAGACAAGGCGCATATAAGAGTTGCAGTTTTAGCCATATAAGCGAATTATTCACAGAATAATTGCACTAGTGCATCAACACTAGTTTTACTTGAAATCATGAATATCTTAACTTTTTTAAAAAAAAAACTGCACTTGTGCGCCTTGTCCTCCAAGCCTTTCAATTCATTATATGAGTTAGGCTTAAGTAATAATAGGAGAAATTGAAGAGCAACATGGCAACAGAGGAATGACCGGTGGCGACGGAGCCGCGCTCAGCGGTTGAGCGTTCGCGCGCAAATTGAAGCCCTGAGTTATTATGCTCCCCTTATTAGCATATAAACGAAGAAACACATGCCAAATGCCAAAGGAACGGCAAGATGAAGCGACGAAAATAAAACGTCAAATTTAACAGAGATTTATAATGAAAACATTCGTACGCGCTTAAGCTCGGCTGCGTTATACGGGGTCGCTTCGGGTCGGGGTGTGAATCCGAGAACGCTGACTGCTGGAATGCCGCTTGTCACCTCGGCAACACTAGGTGTAGCTCGCATCGATCACGAGCGTATGCTACCTCCCGTACTGCCGAGCCAAGAAAAAGCACACTGCATGTTGCATTTTCGATTTTGAGATTATTTAAAGAATCAAAGTATCTTGAGAAGGAGAGGCTGCTCGAACGTATAAAGATTTCTAATAGGATTTCATTAGGAAGCGAAATGCTAGTTTTACCGTACACGCACTGGGGGGAAAAGTCGCTTGAATCAAGAGTCCAGACTCTTAACAACATAGATAAGAAAAAATACTCTTGATTCAATCCGATTTTTCCTTGGATCGAAGAACCGAGCCTCTTTATTTAGGCGGATTTCTTTTTGGTTCCAGCAAAAAATCCGATTGATGCAAGATNATGATGAAATTTCAACTTTTTTTTTTTTTTTTTCTTGGAGGATGACAATACTTCCTCTCTACCCTATGGGAGCGAGAAAGTAAAAATTAACCAACATTGTGTATCAGTGCGGGGAGTAGAACAAAAAGTAACCTGGGGGTGCGGTTGATATGTTTTGGTTCGATTATTTTCGGGTTACATTGCCCATACCTTGGAATTACATTGATCACATCTACGAGTTGACAATTATGCAACCTCGTTAAAAATCGGACGCGAGCCGGCAGGATCCAACTCGCGAGCTGATTTTTGAAATTATTAGATAAAAAGATAGACAAATAAGGCAAGAAGGGCATGGAGCGATCATAAATGGTTGAAACGGGTGATTGTTATAGACTGGGGCGAAAATGATGGACTGCAACGATACGGCCTTTCGTGGGTTTCCGTTAGTCTGTCTATTACTTACCTCCTTCGTATACTCCAACCAACCACCTCTACCAATAGGATCCCTCCATTTTCTCGTCGTCGTCTTTGTCTACGGCTTTGTCCATGAATTTCCATAATCAGCCCGCCGGATCGGAATAGTGATAGTCCAATGCGCTACAGCCACTCCCTAGTCGCAACCTCTAAGTGGCATCGAGGGAAACAAGAGTACTGGTAGTTCAGCAGCAGCCTGATGGTTGAAATTTTGTGTTTGTCGTGTAGACATAGATGGCATAATTTAAAAGGCGGAGCGTGATTGGTCGCCTATGTCTTATCGCTGCTTTATCGTACCTTTGTCAGGTGGAATGGACGACATACTGTCGGAAACTTAAGAGGTGCCGTTAGCTTGTCGTGAGTTCTACCCGACATAGGCACGACAAGGCAGCGATAAGACATAGCCGACCAATCGCGCTCCGCCTTTTTACCCCTGTCATCTATGTCTACCTGACAAACACAAAATTTCAACGATCAGGCTGCAGGACACTCTTCTTTCCCATTTGTCTCACAGTCAGAACAACCTACGCTTTTGATCGACGTAACCAAAAATATGGTCGATTGGTCGAGTCCTTTCGGTTGATCTGACCAAAAAAAGTAACGAAACCAAACCCAAGGAAACAGAGGCGGATCTAGCAGTTTGGCAGACCGGATTTCCTCCATTTAAACCTATGCTGAATAATCGATTCTTGTCGGAGCACCTGGCTCCTCCAAGAATCGATACATTTTCATAGGTTTAAATGGAGGAAAGAATTGCCAATTTTCTGGATCCGCCAATGCACGGAGATGTTGAACTTCGTGTATGTGAGCTTCTTCTCATTCGCCGCTTTAAAAGGGTTTCGGGAAATTTTGTTTGGGACGCGAGCTCTCCCCTGGCCGTAAGGAGATAAAATTCGAGGAAAGGTACGGATAGCCGACCAATCACAATCCGTCTTTTCACCCTTGTCATCTATGTCTACCCGACAAACACAAAATTTCAACAATCAGGCTGCGGGACACTCTCTTCTTTCCCATTTGTCTCACAATCATAACAACCTACGCTTTTGATCGATGTAACCAAAAATATGGTCGATCAGTCGAGTCCTTTCGGTTGATCTGACCGGAAAAAGTAACGAAACCAAGCCCACGGACATGTTGAACTTCGTGTAAATGAGCTCCTTCTCATTCGCCGCTTTAAAAGGGTTTCGGGAAATTTTGTTCATGATGCGAGCTCTCCCCTGGCCGTAATCAGAGCAACCTATGGTTTTGGTCGATGTAACCGAAAATACGGTCGATCAGTCGAGTCCTTTCGGTTGATCCGACCGAAAAAAAGTAACGAAACCAAGCCCACTGAATCGTGTATGTGAGCTTCTTCTCATTCGCCGCTTTGAAAGGGTTTCGGGAAATTTTGTTTGTGATGCGAGCTCTCCCCTGGCCGTAAGGAGATAAAATTCGAGGGAAGGTACGTAGTGGGGCCGATAAGTGGAAAATATCATAAGAATCGTGCACTTCTGGAAGAAAGCATGAAAATTTCAGGGATTCATCTCTACCCTATAGACATTCGATTCAGACATAGACCCCAAAAATCTGAGCCCCCTGAGGGGGCAGGGGGGCCCCCAAATTTTGAATTTTGAATAACTACTGAACGGCTAATGTTATCGTAATTTTTTTTAAGCAGGACGATAGGAAATTTTATCAGGAACAAAAATGGTTCCTATGAATTTTTCTGTGGGATCAATATTTAAGGCNTGAAGCGGGTCCCCCTTCGTCTCCAGGGAAACAAAATCTTTAGTATAAAAATTCTAAGCTAAGCTTTTTATGTGTCTGTAAAAATCATCTCCAAAAGTTCAATCTAAAAATCATCTTCGTCTCTCCTCATTTGTCTTTTGCCCATTTTCCGTTAAATAAAAGGTAATAAATTCCAAATCAAATAGTTCAAGTTCTCCAAAATTTCAGGGTCTATGTCTGAATCGAATGTCTATAGGGTAGAGATGAATCCCTGAAATTTTCATGCTTTCTTCCAGAAGTGCACGATTGTTATGCTTATCGGCCCCACTAACGGAGCTGCGGCCGCGGGAGGTTGCGGAGGCCTTGCCAGGATAGAATTCCGCTGGTTGGGCCGCGGAGAAAGCAAAGCATGCCGAGTGCGTGTTGGTAAGCCGGCTCGGGCTCCGGGTATGGCACGAAAACGGATTAGCGGAATAGCCGAGGCGGGGCCCTCACCCGGGGCTCCGAGTATCCGCTCCGGGGGCGGGCGACGGCAACGGGGAAGGGCTAAAAAACACAAAGCTCAGAGGTGCGAGACCCAGGCCATCGTTCAGCTTTTGCACGAAGCTCCGAGCACCGAGCCTTTACACTCAAATGCTCACGGCCCAGCTCAAGATCTTTGAATATCCCACGCCTCCCCCTCCCCGCCCGCCGTCGCAGGCTAAGCCGGCCACGCGGCCGCTTTTATAATTCATAGTTTTGTTACAGTTTTTCCTTCCTCTCCGTCCTCGGGAAGAACACCGTATCGACTTTCGAACGTTGCCGAATTCCGCCGAGAAAACTATTTTGCCTCGAGAGCTGGTTGACTCGGAAACGATGATGCCGTAAACACTAACCTTCCGGGGAATTATCTTCGGAAGGGTCATACATTTTTTGAAAAACTGCCGGAATACGTGAAAAAGGGAAAAGGAGAAATCAATTTTAAGGTAAAGCTTCACAGATATTTGGGGTAGCTTGGGATCTATGACATTGATGAATATTTAGCCTCATAGTAGCCTCAAGCCTTTTTTTATCTATAATTATGTACAATTTTGTAGTTAACTTGTGTAAGGAGTTTCTAAGTTGACGTTTTGTTAGCCTCTGTGCAAAATTACAATAAAACGTTATTTATTTATTTATGAAAATTACGTTTCACTCTACTGAAGTTGATTTAAGGGTGGTGCGCGTCTTTTCACCTTTTTTCTTTAAAATTTATTTTATGTAACTTATGTTGAAAAATGAGCATGAAAGCTCTGGGGTTTAAAAACGATCATACTTAAAACAATTTGAGGACCGATTTAAAATTGCTTGAGAGTCTCGACTACGGAGCACTTTTGGGAACTACATAGGTCGGGGGAGGGAGAGGATCCATTCACCGAAGATCTCCGGCTAAACTCAGATTATTGGCCTTTACTCGGGACTTTATTCTACAGCTAAGCCGTTTTTGGAACAAATGTACTCATTTATGAGATATGTAAGGATACATTTCTTTAAAATTATCAGATCTGTCAAAAATAAAAGCATGTCTGTGTTTGCGGCAATTCCTAAAATTATGTTTCTAAAAAAACCTCGTATTAACGTCCCGTCATAATTTTACCGATCTTTGATGCATTAACCCTTCATTTCCTGAGAACAATGGTTCATCACATACACGAGACAAAATTGCAGGAATAATCCTCTGAACTAGTTTTCCTTGAGTTTTCCCCAAAATCAACATTTGAAAAAGGGAAATTCGGCAATTTGCGACTGGACGTAGGTCGTTTCTACGGAGCGCGGCGGCGGCGGCGGTCCCGCCGGTGCGCATGCGCCGATGCGAGATCACCACGACTCCTCGGCGCACGTTTTTTCGCGCGACATGTTTTTTTCCAAGATTCAATTTGTTTTACATATAATGCCCACGCTTGGCGCTCCCTCCCCGCCCGCCGGGGCCGCCGGCTGCGCAGCGTGCATCGCGCTCCGGCAAGTGTAACGCTGAATTAGTAATCGCCATTCAAATGCATTTTGAAACAATGCTCTGCCCCGAGAGCCGCCCCGTTGCCGCCTCCCCCGGAACTCCGGGTCCCTCCACCGGGTTCGCCGGTTCCCGGGGAAAATTGCAACGGCGGGAGTGGTGAGACGGCGCGGCGGCGGCCGAGCTGATTGTGAGTGTATCGGGTCGTGGGTCGGGTCCGTGCTTTGCGCCATGCAATTTGCATCCAGAGGAGCGATGCTCCCGTCTCTCAATATTTCAAATCCTCCACGAGGGCAGAGCCGAGACCATTGGCCCCAGCCCCGATTGTGCGAGGCCAAAGATTCACCTTCCTGTTTAGAATGGACCACAAGACGATCTAAGATTTAGGGTCGTATTCATAGTCCTTCCTTGAACAGAACATTTCCTTGGAGGCCCCACTCTGATGAAAATATTTGAGGGGCTGAGGAGACAAGGCGCATAAGTGCAGTTTTTGAAAAAATTGAGATTTTAATGCTATCAAGTAAAACTAGTACCATGTTCTTTAGAATGGACCACAAGAGGATCTAAGATTTAGGGTCGTATTCATAGTCCTTCCTTGAACAGAACCTTTCCTTGGAGGCCCAACTCTGATGAAAATATTTGAGGGGCTGTGGAGACAAGGCGCATAAGTGCAGTTTTTGAAAAAATTGAGATTTCAATGCTATCAAGTAAAACTAGTCTCAATGCATATTCCATGAAAAATGTGTTCCCACACTGGAAAAAAAAATGGTAGAATTTACAATTCCTTCGCGCTTTATTTCACACAGCGTGAATTCAAAGTCGACTCTACCAGAGGAGTGGTTACCTGCACCAGTACATAGTAACGTTTACCTTTCTTCTGGGAGAATTGACTCTGATTGGACGCTGTGTGAAATACAGCTTGGAGGAGTGTTGAATCCTACCAATCTTTTATTTCAGTGCAGTTTCCAATTTTTAAGTATCAAAAAGTCACTATGAACTTTCTTTCCGCCATAAGGATCCATGTTCTCGAAGTAGCAAAAACTGCTCTTATGCGCCTTATCCTCCAAACCCTCATTTGTATTCTAGGGTTACTTTTTTGGTCAATATACGTGATTAAACATAGGCCAACCCAAATTTCGTGTCAATTTTGGTACTGTTTGCTGTACAGCCAAACTTTTGTGTTGAGTCCTCTCACTGTGCAAAGGATGTACTCTACAAAGGCATTATTGAGTGGACAATTTGTGTAGACCTGCAACAATTTTGCGTCTCGTTTAGGTTAAATCCTCAGTTGAAAGCTTACCATTTAAGTTTTATGACCGACCATCGATGGCTAACAAAAATAACTTGCTTCACGATGAGTCGTCGCAGAGAACATCGGGGATGGGGAGATAAAAAGTTTTCCGAAAAAATTGTCGGCTGCACTTTGACAAAACCCGTCTACGCTTTTACCAAGAGAGTTTGGTGTTCGTCTTCTGCTTCGCGTCGACGGAGAAAGTCCGACCCTCTTGATGAATTTCCGTCGGATTTCAAGTCTGAGAGTGGCCGCAAGGAGAGCTTTTAGAGTTCCTGTCAGAAGACACTGCAAACTCAATTATATCACTCGAATCGCATTCCCGTACTTTCTCTCGTGTTATTTCTTAATTTATCGATCAAAAAAAAAACCCTCCCCCTCCCATTCTCACCCACTTCACTTAAGTTTTGATACGTTGTCACGAGGACGCTGAAAGCTCGCGATGTTGCTGGAAAAATAAAAGAGGGGCAATGAATTGAAAGTTTCGGCGGTTATGGAAAGTTTGGGAAGCGTCAGGTTACGGTGCTGCCGTGCTGAGAAAGAACGCCGTATGAGCCTCAAGACGTTGCCATGTTTTATCCGATAAAACAAGAATTTTCTGGTGAAATATATAAAATTTGTGTTCCAATTTATCAGACAAGTTGTTCGCAATCAAATCTGAAACAACTGGAACTTTTAAGGAAAAATATGCATAACTTTCCACTAAAATAAGTAATTCGTCGGAAGTTTGACAACAGTTAAATGCTAATACGACGTTCTTACTTAGCGCGGCAGGATAGGAGAAGAAACAAGCTCACAGTCACACTTCTGCAAAACTTTGATTAGGCTAACGATCGGTTCTTGTAAACTTTAAGTACAATAATAGAATCAATTTCTTCGTGATTTTAATCGAAAGTATCAAACATTCCAGAAAGCCCAACCTGTTGTTGGGCAAAGATCGGGATGATCCCCCCATTTTCCGGAAAATTCAGACGAAAAACGGGGTGTAGCGTGAATTTGTTCGTGATTAAGATAGGATGGATTCGACACTACCATGCCGTTTTGCTTGAAGGTCTTATAAGGGGGAAGGGGGGAGGAAAGTCCAAACATCTTAAAAAGCAGCCTGAAGTCATTTAGGAACTTATTCGTGAGCGATTTTCCTGTGCATGGTAAATGCGGAGGTATAATATTCATCAGCAGACTTTCCTCGCAAGGTTAAAGCTGTGAACGCTCTCGGCGGAGCGACCGCAACGGTGGTTTGGTGTACTTTGCGATATAGCGATTGATCTGCCATTTAGACATACGAAAAACGATCGATAAACAAGGTGTTCGCATCGAACACCTTAATGACCGATTTTTTACCGAAGCTTCAAATGGGGAAAAATCGATAATTATCGATCATTTACGCCTCGCCATCGCCACTGCTGCAGAAGACCTTCGTCTCGGTCGAAAAGAGTTGATATAATAAACAGAAGAGACGGGAGGTGTTCACACACCCGATGTGCGTGTCGCTGCTCAGGGGAACAGCACATCGAACCGGGGACAATACTGCCAGGCTAAGGCAAAACGGCATATGAACTTTCACGCGTTGTCAAATTTCCTACGCTGAAATACACATTTATTAGAACAGTTGTAAATACGAGTATGTAAAAATACGAGTTGTAAATATTTTCGTGGATCTCCAGAAAGCGTATGACAGTGTGCCGTTGGTGAAACTTTGGGAGGCCTTGGAAAAATCGAATTTTAACAGGGGGTTGATTGATGCTGTCAAGCGATTTTATAAAGGGAGTTTTACCAAAATTAAGTATCATGGGGGGTTGTCAGCGGGATTTTATGTGACTAAGGGTTTAAAACAGGGATGTTGTTTGTCGCCAACATTATTTAAAATTTACCTCGAATGTGTGCTAAAGGAATGGAAAAGGAAGTGTTCTGGTATGGGTGTCCCCTTGGGTGATCTTGAAACTCTGTTCACTCTGTGCTTTGCTGATGACCAGGTGGTGGTTGCTCAAGATCAAGAAGACGCGGAGTACATGATGCGCAAGTTAGTAGAAGAATATCGGAAGTGGGGTTTGGAAGTCAGCATATCCAAATCTGAGAAGATGACTTTTGGTGGTGATCAGCAAAGCATTGAGTTGGAGGATGGGCAGCAGATCAAATGCTGCGAGCACTTCAAGTACTTGGGAGTGCGGTTGACCCAGGATGGAAGGACGGATCAAGCTATCAGGGAAAGGAACACCTTAGCAAGGAAGGCTATAGCGATGTTAAATGGAATCCTCTGGGATCAGCGGATTTCCAAAGATAACAAGAGGAGGATATACAACGCTGTAGTCAAAAGTATAGTAACATACGGATGTGAAGTTTGGCAGCTGAAGAAACGGACACAGGATATGCTAAGAGCAACGGAGATGGATTTCTGGAGAAGGTCGGCAGGAATTTCTAGGAGAGATCGGGTCCGTAATGATAGAGTGCGTCAGATAATGGAAGTCGAAAATGACATCGTGTTCGACGTCATGACCAAACAACTTGTTTGGTATGGTCATGTCAATAGGATGACGGAAGAGAGGCTGCCAAAAAAGATGCTTGATTGGGTTCCTCCTGGGAGGAGGCGTAGGGGACGCCCAGTGAGAGGTTGGCTACAGGGGGTGTTAAGTGAGATGAGGGAGTGTCAACTCCCTGATAACCTGTGGGAAGACCGAGCTTTGTGGCGATTAGGTGTCGCAAAGCGCCAAAGAGCGCTATAACAGCGACTCGTATGTATGTAAATACGAGTATTACCTCTCCAATTTTAAAATATCTGAAAAATTCAAGGACAAGTACACCTAGCTTTTCTGAGACACACACGCTCCACCCAGGGAAATTCGGCAACTCCCGAATATCCATACGGCGTTTTTCCTCGGGACGAGAGGATAGTACAGCCCAGTGGCGTGGCGTGAATTGCAATACATCGATTGTCATGCCATTTATCCTATGGAGAAGGATCGATAAACAGGGTGTTCGCAGCGAACACCTTGATAATCGATTCTTCGCCATGTGTTTAAATGGCATAACAATCGATACACCGCAATTCACGCCACGCCACTGCAGCCAAGTCAGACTATCGATGGAAACGACGGAGCTTCGACCGCAACGTCACGGGAGATATAAATGGTTTTCGCTCAAACCCACGGTTATCCACCGAGCATCGCGGGAAACACACGAGGAGAAGTCACCAACTCTCGGAGACGTTCCTCCGACTAGGGAACCCCGGGGGAGGGGGGGGGGTCGAGGATGAGCCGGGGAGTCGTGTTCGGCGCGGCGTAAACGGACGGAACTTGGGAGAGTGAAATGAGTTAGAACTGGGAACATAGGAGGCAGTGTGTGCAAAGGTTACGGATAAATCAAGCGGCAATCTTAATCTAACCCTTGCGTGCGTTCCGGGCGTCGCAGGCGCGGGAAGGAGCCGGTCCATCGAGTCGACGCCATCAGATCGGCCCGCGAAAAAACGGACGCGGGAAAAGTTACCGGCTCCGCGGCCGCGCCGATCGGAGCGGAAACGGGCGCATCGCCACCGCCGAGAGGCCCTCCTCGCGGGGGAAATGACAACAGGGTGCCGGGGCCCCGGGACAGGCCCCGGTCGTCGTGTTCGGACTCGTCGATGCAGGCCAGATTAGCCGAGCTTCTGTGCGGAGGTGCAGTTAGCCGGATTCGATGATGATGATGCAGCGTACTTCTTCGCCCTCCGTTCCATACGCTCATTTCTGCGGTCCAACTGGCAAATCTACTCGGAAGCTCAAGTCGTATAGCTATACTCCCGTGTTACCGAGGTGGAGAGAGCCGTAACGCTCAAATGTTCGAAATCGAGTTTCTTTCACAATATGTGAATTTTTGACTGAGCGGAATTTTGGCATTATCAATGGAAATTTTCTGCAAAAAGACATAATTTAGTGGTAATTATGGGTGTTTTCACGATAACTGGAATAGTTTTGTCGCCGTAACAGACGACACATTTTCCGGTCAGATTTTTAGTAGAAATGATGACCACCCTAATTTTTTCGCATTAATCATCAAAGGGTTACATATTATAACGCTTTCTAATGACTTATTGCTGTTCTTCTCAATTAATGTTATGTAAATTCCGAAAATGTGCTGTCTGTTACGCGGTAAAAATTCAGCGTAACAGACAGCACTATTTTCAGCCATTTATATGTATATTAGAATTGAAAAGTAAAGCGATAAATCTTTGAAAAGCGTTATAATACGTAACCCTGTGTAGGTTAATGCAAAACAATTCTAGTGATTATCATTGCTACTAAAAATATGACCGAAAAATGTGCTGTCTGTTACGGCGACAAAACTATTCCAGTTATCGTGAAACCACCCTTGTGATTTTCTCAAAAGGGGATAGTTAGTGAGTTTTTACAGAAATTTTAAGATCAAATCATCTACAGAAGGTGTGAAAAACAATGGATGGGGTGACATTTCATTCGCATGGATTCACTATGCCAATGCCATTTCTTAGCAACAAAAAATAGCTTTTATTGTGAGGTCAGAATTTTGAAATTCGGATTTCAGTAATCAATGGGTCAGTCGTGCTGGTCACATAATTGGAGATTGATGCTCGATTCTTGTGGATCAGCTAAAAATAATAAGATCTGTCCAAACAGCAACTCACTACGTTCTATATTAACCAAGCGATCGCGTTTTGAAAAATACTGTTCATAACGGCACCCTAGTAGTGACACCCTTGGTTTTTTCCACCTCGCTTTCATTTGTCGCTTTTTCATTTTGGAGACGTACATTTGCACTGATTCGCTCAACGTGAGAATCAGATGAAAGCAAGGTGGAAGATATTAAGAGTGTCTCTTCCAACAATTTCCAACCATAAAATGTTGTTGTTGTGTGTCCAAACGTAATGACAAAGGCAGGCAGGTGGCCCAACTCTGGGTACAAAGAGTAATAAAAACGAATCTAGCTTTCACTGACTGAACTAGGAAAAGAAAATGAAATTCCGTCGGATGAACCAGAGTGAAGTGTCCGCCGCAATATTTACTTGAGGAAATAGTGCTATTCGGTTAATTTAACCATATAAGCTCAATTTATGCTGACCAATCTATCGCATCATTAAACCAAATTGCATAAAAAGTTGGAAAAGTTCTATTTTCGGATCCATGTAGTGAAGTGGACATTGGACAACTACCTCACAGCTAAGAACGCGAACAAAATATTTGTGTTCTTGTGTTACTTTTGGTTAATATAGGCAGTGAAGAAGTGAAACATAAACCGATCAAATTTTTTTTGTTACGGTACAGTTTGCGCTGAATTTGGCACAGATAACAATTAAGCGACTGGAAAACTCTGGAGTCAACTGAAGGCTTGGGTTATTTTGTGTTTTACCTCCCGTCTTAACACAAAATGTCGGTTACTTTTCCTTACCGTGTGCTGTCTACTATCAATGAAGCTTCCCCCTTTCTTCCATCAAGACGGTAGACTCAGTCCGACTCGCCTCCTATAGCAAATTGCATTTACTTTACAGTTAGACGAGGCCCTCGCATAATCCCATTTCATAGAGGAAATAAAAGCTCAGTTGTATTGAAACTGAAAGCGCGTAGGTCAGTTGCCTTTTGAGGATCTGGATGGAGGCTCCCCTCGCGGAGAGCATTAGCTGATGGACAAAGAATAGGAGAGTCAACACAGCGGCAAGACGTAAAAGCAGGGGGAGAGCATGTTGCCCTTAGATAACGACACTGGTTGCATTTCTCCCGTGCATTGTGGGTTGCGGGGTGGCCGGGCGCCGCCCCTAAAAGTGCATGAAGCGCCTCTCGACAGACGAAGGAAACTCTTTTATCTCACGAGGGAAGATACTGGAGTTGGTTGAAAGAGATGAGCCGCCGCCGCGGATGAGGGGGAAAGGGGGGTTGGGGGTGGGCCTCGGGCCGGAAGGCGGAAGGACACAAAGGGAGGGAGAGAAAATACTCGTAAAGTGGGGTTCCGTAAATCGCCAGATTCGCGCAACAGCCAAGAATTTATCACAACGAAGCTAATTTGAAACACGCCTTTATCACCGGTGAGCAATGCGCCGAGTGCATTGTTTTAATACACAGGTGGAGTGGCCCAACGACTCTGTTGTCAGATCCCTTTGTCCGTTAGCCACTCTCGCCCTCGATCGGCCCTCGTTTCCACCGCGGGATCCCTTCGCGTGCCCCCCGCCCCTCCCCTCTTGGCACGAATGAAACGAATCATACAGTCGCCGGTTTTTAGAATTTTCTTCTTTTCAAACTGCTCAAAATCTCTGAGTGAAATCCGGAGTGCGCACAGAGGATCGAGTCAATTCGAGAGGTCAAACAAGACATTTTTGACTAAAACTGCAAATTTTGATTTATATTGCGTCAAATGAAATTTTAAGGGTTGTTTCTGCAAGAAAACTTCACGAGGAAATCAATGGAACCACTTTAAAACCTCAAGGTTTTCGATGAACAGAGTTAAGCGTTTAAAGTTTCCAAATTCTGTCCGGCCTCTACCATTGACTTAATCCACTGTGGGGCGTTTCGGTTTCATACCAGAGCCTGGTATGTTACCAGCGGGCTAATTATTGAAATTAGTAGACAAAGTATGGACAAAGAAGAGGGGTAAATGGAGCGATCCTACTGGGTGAAATGGGTGTCTGTCATAGACTATAGTGGAGAAAACGATAGGCTTGTAAGGTCTCTCTTGGGTTGTCGTTAGTTTGTCTATTAATTATGCCTCCTATATCCCGTGCAACCTCCCGTTTTAATCAATAGGATCGCTTTGTCAGTTGCTCTGTCTATCAACGTCAATAATCAGCCCGCTGAAAACCTGATGGATGCGATGAGGGTGGGACATAAACAATTTTTTATATGACGAGTGCACTAATTCAAATTAATCGATCGGGTTTTCTATGGGTTTAAATACACTGCGGATTTTACTTCAAAGTTTCTAGCAGCAACTTTCTATATTCAATTTTTCTCTTTTTTGAAACAAAACATGTACTTCATTGGCTTGTTGAGCTCCTGGATCCACACTGAAATTGAAAGGGACACTCTTCATCTCAAATTTTATTGTTTCTATAAAATAACTGGATGTGGCCAAAAAATTACTATAAAAAATTAAATAGGATGAATTTTAAGATACTCCTTCGAAATCCCTTTTCGGCTAAGAACGCACCGTGACGCCGATTCAATCCTTCCACCCTCTAAATTTCCGTTGCAAAATACATACATCTTTTTCCTTTGCTTTTTTAATCACGGCATCAGAGCACAAGCAGGAAGGTGATTTTGACGCCAAAATTTTGGGACACCACGAGGAGATTCCCTGACTTGAGAATTTGCCTATACGCCTCACATACGAGGATTTCATCGCAAATAAGATACTCGCAATAAATACTTTCATATCATGACGATTTCAAGAAGCGTATTTAGATTCCGGCAAATTCGATCTCATAGTGCGGCTTACGGAGCGAAAGACTGAAAAAGAGGGGAAAAGTTCCTCACAGGATCTCTGTTTCGAAGTGGCACACAAAGAAAAGCAACCTGTTAGTCTTCAAGTTTACAACACTTATGAGCATAAAATGATACCATTTAATGGTGCGACTGGACAACGCCGCAGGGACAACTCCCGGGATTACGAGGGACTACTATCTGCACGCTGAAAATACAATTTGTCTTTGGAGCCGGGGGAAAATATCGGAATTTTTCTAAACAATTTCAGATGCACCCAGCTCTTGAACAATAAGAGAGGAGAGGCTGAGGAGCAGGAAGTTTCAGCGTTTCAGCTCTAATTTTAGAGCGGAAGACAATAGGGCAGAAAGCAATGTGCCACGCAGTTGTCATTAATTAGAACGCAACAAAACGAGTTTTCTGAGTTATTATACTCCACTTTTTAGCGGGTAATTTCAACTTCTTCCTTTTATGATACGGCCGCTCAGTTCTTTAAATTTCCGGAAGTGTGCGCCGCAGAACTAGGTCACGAAAAAGTGGTGGGAACCAATGTAAGGGTAAGGAATCAGCTGAGATTCTTGGTTTCGTTTACGAAATTTTTCAATCGCGTTTCAAAATAAATTTTGTGATTTAAAATAGTGATGAAATAAAGATAGGAAAATTATAGTCCATCGCAGTGAGACGTCACGGACTTTCTTTCCAGTTTGGCGAAAAATTCCGGCCTTATCCGATCAGGGCGTCTACTAAAACAGGCTGTCCAAAAATCAGTACTTATACAGTACTTTTTCAGTACATTCCCAAGAAATTCAGTATCTCCTCGACGGAAAAATTCAGTACTATTTCAACACCTTCAACTGGCGAAATTTGAATTTCCCGCTCAAATTGCGACAAAGATGAAAAAAATCCGGACCTTCTTGCAAAATTTCCGCACTTTTTCAGTACTTCCGGATCGTCCTTGAAAAATCAATACTATTTCCGGACCTTTCGGACTTGTAGACACCCTGCCGATGCATTCCATCAGTGAATACACGAATAATTTGTAAGGCGCGATGAAACGAAAGAATTCTTAACTTACCGCCAAAATTGTTTTTTTCTTGAATTAAAAATGGTGCTACTTAATTTAACCCATTTTTTACTCAACCCAAGAATTTTTTGTCTTAATTCAATAGAAATTCAGCTTGAATCAAGATGAAAACAATCATCGAGCTCGAGCCAAGCACTTGTTTCAGTGTAAAAACTTTGTAAGATCGGAATGCGATTAAGTGCCTGCGGCTTTCACCCCTTCGAATATGATTGAGCCAGGTGCGGAAACCCCACTTGACCAGACTTCTTCAAGCGCTGCTCTCTCTTGAAGCGGTGCTTGATGAATGATGCGCTAATGGGCATCTGAAAACCTGCTGGGTGTCGGTGAAATCCGAGCCGCCGGAGTGCATACAGGATTAAACTAAATTTAATGTATTCGGGAATGGATCCGAAAAAAAGTAAACAAATAGATGAACGAATGCAGCGAATGAATGAAGTAATATAATTTACAGAGCGCATCAATCAACATCACTCGAATTACGAATTACGTGGCGCATCAGTCAGCAGTCCATCAATCATCTTACCTGCGCTTCGAACCTCCGCCGCGCTCGGGAAAAACCGCGAATCTACACAGGTTTTTCGATTAAGGTAAGCGGTTTTTGTCTGTCGACCAGCCGCGGCTTGGTGTCTTGCGTCCTCCGGCGAGCGAGCGGTCAGTTCTCATGCTATGTCTGCCTGGGCTAAGGAAAAACACCCTGTGATTCGCTGGACGTTGTCAAATTTCCTTGGATAAAACGCGAATTTACAGTAGACGTTGTGAAACTATATTTAAGAAATGTTCATACGAGTTTCTCCTTAGCGCGGACGATGTGCCGTGCACTGAGGTTTTGCACGATCAGTAAAAGATAGGATGTGAGCACATTCAACCATCAGCATCTTTATCAATCGAGTGAAATGAAGAATATCGCATGAGTGTAAAAGTATTTATTCTTAAAAGCAGAATTTCATTAACGAGTCGGATTGGCTAACGGTCAAAAGTATGTGGTTTCTCCAACTGACACGAACATGCTTCTTCTACAACAACGAGATTTTACCGGGGAAATGGCGCTTTCGTAAACGAACCCTTTACTGTAGGATTATAAACGTAAGAAACATTTAAAAAAAAAAAAAAAAAATCTCACCTAACGGGAAAATACAAAATCAAGTGAATTCTAAGAGTTCAAGAACTGTTCCACAAAATTTTTGAGAGCGTTAGCACGATAAGTGAATCAATTTAATTTTTTCTTTTAAAAAAACAAAACCGTATTTTACAGTGTACAGAGTTATTTTTTGAAGAAACTTCAAAAAGAGAATTAATAAAAACGAATGTTCTCGTCAATTTTTATTAAAATTTAAAATTATCTCATGGTAAAAGTGTCATTCACACAGAACCTACAGACATGACAGTTCTTCGGTCTAACAGTTGATCACCAAAAAATATTTAAGTTTCCGGGGTTATAAAGCTTTCTTCACACGTATCCTAATCACCCGAAAAACTTTTATAATTTTTACTGCAAAAATTTATATGACACCACTATGGCCAAATTTTTTAAGTTCTTTTAATGACGAAAATTCCAGTATCATGGTTACGACACGAACATTCAGAGTAGGTACCTCGTCAAAGAAACGGCTATAAGATAAAGAAAGAAAAAGAAACTACATCTTTGCAACGTCTTCAAAAGGTTATTGCTCGGAGAGGCTCGATCCGATTACGAAATCATCACGAGGAGAAAAACAGCCCTCAACCTTCCAAAGGGCAAACATGCGTTTAATCAACCTTTCCGCGAATTATTTCCGAGGCGCGCGCAATCTTTTCGAGTAATTAGGATCCTCGAGTTGGTTAAAAATTCGGCGAAAAACTTATCAGCCGCAAACTCTCAATTACAACTTGGGGAAATATTTAATCACCCGCGGCTGAAACTTTTCGGAGAGGGAGAAAAAGAGGCGAGGCACCCTGGCTGGGGCAATAAATTCTTAAGTCACGTGAGCCGGCCGCGGACCGTGGAGCGAGCAAGGAGCAACACATTCGCTCGTTTACCCGCCTTGATACCATCCCGAGATAAAAAAACAAACAATCCTCTCTTTTTTCGGGCCAAGTGGCGTGCGAGTGGAAAAATCGAGTTTTAATTACACCTATTTGTACCGGTCGGAATCAAGAGCCGAAAGTATCCGACTCCGGGATAAAGGGCGTGAAATTTCCAAGGTTGGTCGCCAGATGGGGCTCTTCATTAAGCATAAAGCATGAGGCATAAGTAATTACCGAGGAACGGGAAGGAAATTACGGAACAGATGGACCGGACCGGACCGGACCACGGCGGCGGGAAAAGTTCTCGATAGCCATCTAAACAAAGGTCATTAGTGTAACTGAAACCGAAAGGCGCGCAACGCGTCCTTTTTCTCACCTCGGGAGAATAATGCGGAATTAGTGCGAGCTTTTGAGGCCTTTCACGCGAGATAAGCGACTGCAAATGAATCACCCTCGCGACGCGCCAAGTCGTGCGTCAAAAAGTGCAGCTTTCCTTGTTTATTGCACTCCCGGCCGAGCTTGTGCTTGGCTCTCTTGTCGTGATGCCACATAGCGGAACAAAATCGATACGTTCCCACTCCGTAGGGAGCGAGCTGAAGGAATATGGAAAAATCTACTCCGAAAAGGTCAGTAGAAAAAGCACCCGCTCCTTGTCTCGGCAGCACTCAAAAACTGAGTAGAATTTTTCCATCTTCAATCTGTCGGATCTTGCAAGCACAGATGCACCGATATTTTTCCCACCGAGCGTATTTCATGGTAAAAGGAACTACTTTGACAAATGATTTACTTGAAAATGGACCTGTGAAATACGCAAATCCTATGCTCATAGTTCCTTTTACTTTAATTTTTCGTACACAGTTCCTTTCAGCATAAAAAAGTTCAACTAGCGTGCGCACTGGTACGAAAGATGACTTTTTGTCTCAAGAGAGTCGCCATTGTCTGTGTGGAAAATAGCTGAGGATTGGCTTGTTGAACATTAATCAAATTGAAAGTCTTAACTGAGTGCCTACGAGACACCTACCGAGGAGCACATGTATGCAAAATAATAAGATTGTTATTGACAGAGTTTTCCTCCTATACCCAAATTCCATTTTTGCAGAATCTCTACTTGGGAAAAACATGAAGCTCCTGAATTTTCCATGGCTTTTTGGGGTTAGAGATACTAAAATTCCCTGCATTTTCCATGACGTTTCGAATTCTTTCGAGCATGATATCTTATGAAAATACTTCCGATAAAAAGCTCTAGCGCAAAATCTCTTGATATTGACACAATTCTAAAGCCGAGGACTTCAAGACAAAGATTTTAATTGTTTTTAATATAGCGTGTAAAAGCGGTAGATGATACTTGAATGTTTCAGACAGAAGAGAGAATTTCAAGGTTCCGCGGAAATTGCCCCTGATTCTTCCAGGTTATCAATGACTTTTCAAAAACTTGTCACTCTGAAAATTCACATCAATGGGATGCTTCCATAAAAAATGATTATGGATGGCTGATGCGCGAACTCAAAGCATAGGTGAATATTCAAAGAGGAGTGTCCAGGAAATGAAAACTGAGGAAAAAGTGGGAATCGCGAATACGGCCACCACACTACTTTTATTAACAGCTCAATATAACGCTGAGTGCAACATGCAGTTGTAAAAATACAAACCGGGTTGTCATATAGCGCGAATAAACCGCAACTCAAGTTCAACCGAGCTTCGCTCGTGATAGATTGCGGAATTAGTTTGAATAACAATGTACATCCTTAAAAAAGCTGCTAAGACTGTCCACCTCAGTCTAGGTCATCGTATCAAACACACGCACCCCCAGAGATTTTTTCACGGAAATTTAAGGCAAATTACAGAGAATATTTGTTGCAAAATCAAAGACATGATTTATAATTCGCTCTTAAGGAGCAATGCATTAGTCTGAATAACACACTATGGCAGAAAGAACTACGAAACTAAATTACTATGAGGGTGTTTTTCACTCACGGTACCGAAAATTACTGCATATTGGCAGAAAATAACAGAATGGGAGGGATGTGAAAATATTATAAGGAGACATGTAAAAGAGATTGACACCTGGTATGGTGTCTTGAATTATGTTGAACCTTAATTATTTACCGAATGCGAATAAGATGATTGTTTCATATGCGCTCTGCTCAGGTTTTTCGTAGGCAGGAATCTTTAGTTGACTGAATCTAATGCTTACTACTAATTTCACTTTTTTTTGAGGAGTTAATTTTAGGAGTGTCATATTTCTCAAGCTTGACATTTGGAAAAGGAGACGTATCTTGCGGTGATTCAATTCTTGTTCTGTTTAATGGTCTATTTGCGCTTTTATCGTTTTTGTCAGATTGCTATTGATTGGTAACGTATTAGAATTTTGAGTTAAAATTGTTGCTTGCGGGCCAAGCAAGCTAGATAAAAACAGCATTTCTCTTTCCTAGATCTTTCAGTACATATAGCCGCTCACCGTAGCACTTGTGCGATCTGTTAACGTCGCGAAAAACTGTGGCGCTCCTACCCTTTCACTTCCCTATCCTTTGCCTAGTCCATCAGAATGGCAATGATAAAAAGCTCTCTGAAAACATTCATGAGCAACTCGCTATTTTTTTCCTCATAAAATCTGGGAGTTGGTAGGTTCAGTCACCATGCGTAGAATTTAGTAGAGGACTAAATATTCACGTTGTACAGGGAATGTATGGCAGGGCAAGGGAAACTTTCAAACTATTTTCAAAAATGCACTTCATATTGATGCATCTGAAATTGAAATGTTGTCGCTTAAATTGCTTTGTGCGATCTATCAATTACTAATCAGACAATGCTTCAGTGACAACAGTCCCTGTACTTTTTCTTCTTGTAATTTTACGGCGAAATTCTCGTTCGGAATACTGAATCGATAATCACATTGAGACTGTGTAAACATCGTAAAATATTTAGTACTGTGTACCTCCTGTTATTACAAACTTGTAGATTGATGCTGTCTCGATCACGATATAATTAAACCTATAAAAAACACCACCCAATCGTAAAGGAGCCATAATTGCTACCCATAATTAAGCCAATCCTGGTTTCATTCAACGCTGGTTGGTTACGACCAATCAGGACGAAGCTCGTAAATGCATTTCGAGACTAACTAGTATGATTTGAGTTTGGTAATTAAGTGAATTTGTATATCTTTTCGGTGCCAAGATTATTCACCCACACGCTTTTGCCCAAGATTTCAACCCACGGATTCTCACCCGCAACACTTTTAACCAACGTAGTTTCATATCTACAAGCATTGTTGCAAGTTGCAAAAGTTAGAACCGACGTCACTCACGTCCGAATAACTGAAAACTGGAGTTAGAAATCAAGTTCGCCTTCAACTCGGCGGATACAATTTGAGCGGCACAGGAGTTGAAACAGTTGTATCACGCATCTGAATTTAGCGTGATGTCCAGGGACGAGTGACTATCGATCTAATCTTTTAATTTTTGATGATCACCGCAGCGGAACTTCCAATAACTTTAATTCAATTCTCCCCACGGAAAAGTATTTCGATATTGACATAAAAAAGTTGCAAAAGTTAGAATTGAGCACTATACTTTCGCGGTCACGTCTGGAAACTATGGTTAAAAATCAAGTCCGCCTGCAGCTGGACCTACCCTACAACTTCCACGGGGAGTGTAGAATACATGTAGATGAAAACTCCCTCTTTGAAAAAAGTCATGTAAAAAAGTTGCATAGGGATGTAAATGCTGCGGGTCACGAGTTGCGGGTGAAAAGGTCTGGGTGAATTATACTGTGGGTAATGAGTCTGTGGGCTAGTAGTCGCGGAATCATATTTTCGAGAGCTTGAAAAACATAAGTAAATGACTTACAATTTAACCTGGTCCGTGAGTCAAATCAAAATGCGCTTTAAGTTTTGCTTACCTGGAAAAAGAAACAAAGAGACAAATTAGCTCCAATATTCGAGAGAGAGGTTTTTCCGATCAGCTCGGGAAATAAGGGCATCGAAAACGCCGTTCCGAGCGCTGCACGGCGGGAAAATAAAAAGCTAGGTGCACTCGAAGGACTGCAACTAACCTTTCGACGCCGGCCCCAGCCGGGAGCCGAGTGCCCGACGCGGCCGGGAACAAATTAGCGCCGCAAATACATGCATAAATAATAAAGTTACGGTGGATTTCGGAAGAGGACAGGTTCCGGGAAATAATGAAAATTAGACCGTGATAAATAGGGTCGTCCTGCCGATCTTGGCGATATTTCACTTTGGCGCCTCCATCACACCCCATTAAATTCTTCCTTCAGTCTCGCTAATATTGAAAACCGAGCCCGGCTAATTCCCCACCCTGCACCCCCGCCCCCTTCCCTGGCACCGGTGCCCGAGATTTTTCTCCACCCCCCACCCCCCGCGAGGATTCGAAGCTCCTCGACGTTAATTGAAGGAGGAGAGTGAATAATAACGCGGACGGGTCGGAGTCGTGAGCTTCGCGGTCCCTGCATCGGGGGACGGATCGGGGTTCGCGAGTTTATGGGACCCGTTGCGTTTTCGCGTTTCCGGTGTTCAATTGCGCATTGGGAAATCGCCAATAGAGCAGCGACACGCCAGCCAAACGTCTCGGAGACGAGCTTCCTTCGGAAAAAGTTTCGCGCTCACCTCCTCGACGAGGCGCGCGTATCGTCCTCGAGTTTTCGGTATGTAGCGAGAAAAGTCTCGCGCGCGGCGCGAGTTGAAGAGCGCTGAACTTGAACCTCCGGTTTCGGTTTTTAAGACCGGAGGCGGCTCTTAAGCATATACTGTGACTACGGACAGACCACACTGGAAAAAAAAGTTCCTTGGATCTAGAGACCAGACTCTTAAAAACATTGGAAAGAATTTTAGGACTCTTGATTCAATCGGGCATTCTGCTTGAATCAAAAGGAAGTCCACTTAAATCAAGAGGCTCTACTCATCGATTCAAGGAAAACTCAGATTGAAACAAGAGTATTTTTTCTTGTCAATGTTATTAAGGGTCTGGACTCTAGATCCAAGTGACTTTTTATGCCAGTGGCAGTCGATATATGTAGGTGGAGGATATTCGTGACGGAGCTGGGCAAAATTTCAACTCTCAAATTGTGGTTCTTCGGTGAAACTTTTGAGCGTTTAAAGCTGATAAATTCAACGATGTCTCTCTGCTGGTAACAAGCGAAAATTAACAGAATTCGCCGTTTTTCATGCGAAGGAGCGTACGAGAAAGGGAGCTATAGTTACAGCGTTAAAATTTGTGATTTATACAACTAATCTTACAAGTCATGATGAACCAATGAGGACATACAAAAGACCAAGCAACGCTTCAGTTTTTATTTTCCTGGTTATACCCCGCCGCCGAAAATTTGCAAATGCCGGTGTTCGGAACGAATTTTGTCATTTTTCGGGAGCCTGAACAAGAAAATTGGGGACATTCGGGGATATTGCCGACACCCTTCCAAAATTGGGGATAGTCGAGGACTTTTGGGGACCGGTAGTCACCCTGAATGTCTTGTAAAAAAATGGAACTCTATGGGCTAAGTTTAAAACCTCGGAATTAAGTAACGTCCAATGACGACAAATTGAGCGTAGCCGATCAGAAAATGAACATACGCAACCGCAGCCGGGCGACCAAGCTGGAAAACGGATCAGATTTCCGGGCGCTTAAGGAGGATTCGCTAGACTGCAAAGGCGCACAGAGCGAAAGGGTATAAAGTTGTTAAGCCTTAAAGAGCTCAAAGTTTCCTACCAACGGTAAGAAATTGATGAATCTTGTTGCCGCCAGCCCGCCCCGCGGAAGCTCGCAACTCACGCCGGTTTTTCGCCAAGTTTGCGCGGCTGCAGATAAATTCGCACAATGAAAAGTTGGGATCCTCGAGCGAGGCCTTAGAGGTTGCGAAAGCGATTCGGGGTCCCACCGATGAATGGACAATCCCGACCAGGTTATGCGACGCTGCCGAGTCGTCCGAAAAAATCGCGGATTTTCATGCGATTCAAATAGGGAAAAATGATCAATCCGACGGCTCCGAGCTGCGGCCTCCCTGATCACAGCTCAGTGTTCAATCTACGGCGAATAATCGACTTATTGTCGGCGCGAAGCCCGATTAACTTTCCAAAGCGAATTATTTGAATTATGTGATGTGAGAATACTTTAGCCCCCTCCCCCCGCTCCATCCCTCACGGTAAAGCTCCGTGGAATATCGGAAATTGTTGATTGATTCTTTAATGAGTCCGACGATGGAGGGGCCTTTATGTATCAATTTACTCCCCGGGTCACTCGTTTCAATCTACGGAGAGCCGACCTGATCCGCGCCTTCATTAATTAACCTACGAAGTCCCTGCATCTATGCAACACGCTAAACGCGAATGCACTTACTGTTTTTCGCTGGGCAGACGACCTGCACATGCAGGTGCATGACTCGGAATTTATCTGTCCGTGTCTTCGCCGGATCGCAATTGGAGGGCTTGGAGAACAAAGCGCATAAGTGCAGTTTTTGAAAAAATTGAGATATTAATGTTTTCTGGTGAAGCTACAGTCTGAAAGCATGTGTTGTGGAAAATTCGCTCCCAAATTACAATTTTCAAGCATAAAAAAGTCAGTCTGAACTTTATTTCAATCATAAGTATCCGCGTAATTTCAAGGCTTAAAGCACGTTTTTCTCAAAATAACGAAAACTGCACTCATGCGCCTTGTCCTCCAAGCCCTTCAATAATTTATCCGTCCGCGTCTTCGGAATAGAGCGCCTAATCGCAATTGATGGTGCGGCAGAAATAAAATTAGGAAGATTTACATGAAAATATGGAATTTTTTAGGGGTACAGACGGATACTATAATTGCAATTGATGGCGCGGCAGAAATAAAATTAGGAAGGTTTTTTTATGAAAATATGGAATTATTCAAAGGTACAGACGGACACTATTCATTCAAATTCCCGCTGCCTACAAATTCAACACGGTGATATTCAAAATCGGAGGTGGAAAATCAAGGAAGTTCGTCCCCCACATCCGCTTAAAATTTCTTAAGAATATGAATACACATCCATGGCTAATCGAAAAATAGGTAGTGTCATCTCCGCGCATAGGTATAGCTTTGGACCTGCGTGCATATTCTGTCTTTTTGACACATTTTTGCAATTGTTAGTGCTTACGTGCTGCAGTTGTCAGAGAAAGGTAGATCCGTGTCCTCGAGTGGTATTTTGTCCCAGTTGGACAACTACGGCCTCAAGGGCAAGCCAGCCTCGAGCTCAATTCGATGCATGCTCGATAGTAATTACTCAAAAATCTCGCCATTAATAATCGAAACTCGAAAGAATTTTCAGGCAGGCACTTCGCTCGCCCTGGTGCTTTCATCCGCTCGGGTTAATTAATTATTTTCACGCAGCGATTTTAATTCGCCCAATGTTTCTCCTTTCATCCTCGCACTCGTCCCAGGTGTAAATAGATGAAAAAAAACTCGGGCTCTTTTATCTGCACCCAGCAGGAACCGACTTGAAAAGTCTATCGGAAATAATTCCCTTTTGACGTCATTCGCGCTCAATAAGCAATGCTGCAGATTTCGCAGGAATTACCTCCTTTTGATTTCGTCGATATGATCCTTAAAGTTCTGCTTTGGGTTACTTGCCTGGTAAGAATCAGAGGCCAGCTCCCTATTTAACTAAGAGGTGACGGAACTTAAAACGCACTCTCCTTTCTTGTAACATTATTGCACTGCGTGAACAATAAATGACCTGTGTTGTCCCTTGAAATTTCACATAATTTTTCACTTGAAATTTCAATGAAATTAGTTTCCTCTGATAGTCGCTCTAGTAGGTGGTTTCGTTTCTAAAAGAATGTATTTGTGTCATTAGTTAAAATTTCTTGGACATGGTGAAAAGAAGACATCTGGAGCGCCGTTTTTTAACCTCGCAAATCAGGCGGTGAAGAGGAAAGTTGTGTGTGATCGGCACTGTAATTGGTCTTCAGTGATGAATGCTACCAGAATGCAACAGCATTAGACAGAAATTGCAAAATGATAAGTTTGTTTTAAGAGTTCTTTGATCTTTTTTCTATACTTTGCATTCATAGCAGCTTGAGCAAAGGTAATTTCACCCGCTCCTTAGACTTGAAATTAATGGTAGATTATACAATGTAACGCAAGGGTAAGTAGGCATCGTTTATGGTATAAGAAACTAATATTTATGGTTCATCGGCAGATAAAAGCTCTTATTATAAGCGGCATAAACATTGTTTCTATGAGTGGTGCTTTACTCCATAAAGTTGTGGGAAAACAATGCTAAAATACGAAAAAAGGCTAAAAAAAAGTGCTTAAAAAATCTATATTGGCAGAAAATAAACAAATTTAAAAAGAAAATCCCAACAAAAACCTGCACAGCCACAGAAAACAGTTCTTCTCTATGTGCAAGTTACGTTAAAACGCTGGATTCATCTGAAAATCACCCCATGAGGCCTTGAGGGTAGGATTTTGTTCCTTAATTTTTTCCTTCTTCTTGGTGAATAAAAATAGTTATAGATTTAATATCTGAAACTAATCTTTCCTCTGTGCTCTTCATTATTACAATACTATCCACGTGACTTACATCTGGGAAAGAAGAACGACCGCTTTGAATTTCACCGCGGTTTCAATTTACGGCAATGCACTATTAAAACATTCCTTACACAAATACAGATACACCGCATTCTAAAAGCTCGAGCTCCACGGCGCAGTCACGTTATGGGTAGTGTGGTCACTCGGAGGAGAAACCATTAATGCTGTACGTATACCATTTCAACAGACAAGATTAATAGTTATGGGTTAAAAGAAACTTTTTCGATGAAATCAAATCGAGGTTCGAGTTTCGACGTAGCTTGTGAGAGAGCTCCTCCGATGGCCGTACGAGAATGATTTGATGGATGTAAATATATTAATGATGTGCCTACAGAAGGAAAATACAGTCTACACGCTGCGCAGTGAGTGAGCGTGTTAAAACAAAAGCTGACAGTGCAAGAAGTATTGTTGTCAGATTTAGAAGTAAAAAAACTCTATTTTTAATAGTATTATTAAGAATTTCGTACTATGGCGTCCTCTTATTTAGAATTTGCCCAACAGCTTGACCATTTACTTTTCTAAATACAGGTATTGGATACAGTATATCCATTAATCGGTGAACTACCACTGGATAAGTTCCCGACCATATTTACCTTGTTTCCTTTCCAATAGATCAGCTCTATATGATTGTCTAGAGGAACGATAGAAACAGGCCGCGATGTTGAATGCTTGCAAAGAAATTCCATTTTTCGTTTCAACCAATCACAGCCCTACCTTTTATATTTGCAGTAGAAGTAAGGTTACTCGTGAAAACGTAAAGCTAACTTACGGGACATACGGGAGCAGGGACATCGTGGCATATGTTCTTTTTGAATTTGTTGTTAGAATTATTGTTTTGAGTGCATTGTTAAAATATGAGTTCTTCCGACGAAAGTATCGTGGCCGCATCGCAGACGACCAAGAGGAAGAGGGTAAGAGTGTTTCAGGCTGAAAGGTCTCATGTCATGAAATACAATATGGATGCACATGATACATTTGCCAAAACTGGTCTGTGTCCCGGAGATAAAGGTAAGGAAGGTGCCGACTACATGTGGCAGAGACTGACCGAGGCCCTACATTTTTTTGACATGAAGACGGTTCTGCTGATTTTCGTGCAAGTTTCAGCGAATTTTCGGCTTAGTACAAGGCAAATTCCTTAAAATTTCATAGGAATCCCCACTCAAGTTCTTTCGTAAAAATTGGCGATAGCTGATGTTGCTTGGTTTCTTTCTGCTGAACGCGGTATTAATATAAACTCCGGAGTGAAACGCACTCCAATTTCAACTCCAAGACCCCGATGAGTGTACACGTTCGAAGGCATAGAAGAGGGTACGAGTGGAAGCGACAACGAAGTCTCGGGGCGACTACGTGAGAACATCCGGCGGCGCCGTGGCAGGGGATTGCGTAGCCCCGTTTAATACGCCAGCGACTCACGGAGCAACGTCAAATCAAACATAACTCACGGGGCCATCGCATCGCATCGGCCGGGAATGATAAAATTTGAATATTTCTGGAAACGGAGTCCTCCGCGGGGGACGCTCTCCGATGATTGGATAAGCCGCCGAGCGGCCGCGGGACGATTTGTCATCGAATCGCCGGACCGTGATCAAAAACGGATCTGGAGCCGCCTTCTCTGTCTCTCTCGCTCCTCGAAAACACCTGAACGGTCCGTGTAGAAACCTACTACGTCCAGTTTCTGATGAGACCTCAACTCCTCACAGCACTGCCGTGCTAAACAAGAACGCCGTAAATCCATCAAGATTTTCCCTCCTTTTATGGAACTGAACACTTCATAAAATCAAAACTGTTTTACCCATGCACCTCAAATTTTTAGGTTAACTTCTTGATAGTATTTGAAAAAGGATTCAATGAAAACATTGTCCCAAGGTACACAAGTTTTTCTGCTGTGGTGCATTGTTTCCAAAAAATGTAAAATGGCGTTTACAGCGTTTTTGCGTTGCACGGCAGAGCAGTGGTCAGCAACGACGCCGTGCGTCCCTTTAGACGCTCTCAAGTTTCCTTTGGTAGACCAATGATTTTCTAGGAACCTCCTGATTACTATTCTTTCAAATTGTTGGAGAATTTTTTTTGCAAATTCATCCAAGTTATCTAAAAGGGAAAATATTCCAGGGTCTCAAAGTTTTTTAGAGTTTATAATTGCCTGACTATAGAGAGATTTTGAACTCGAAATCTTAGACTTTCTTATGTTGCCTTCTTCGATTTTTTGTTTTTGACATGATTTCTAAAACAAATCATTTCACGGAAAATTTCGATAACGAGGAGTCTTGAAAATGCAATTTTTTGTGCGGAGGAAAAATTCAACGGTTCCGCAGAAGATTCCTTGACTTTTCAAGTTCGGCGAAATTCCCTGCTTTTTCCAGGGTTTCTCTGACTTTTCAAGAACTTGTCGCTCCTTGTTCCTCAAAGGTGTTCATTTCATAACGAGGAATGGCTACATTACGAAGCTCAAACATCGTTTTTTCCGCAATACAGCAGCGTAAGGATCCTTATACATGCTCTAGGGCTCATCAGATAAACGGGCATCTAACCGTCGACCGATCCACCGACACAGAAGAACGCAGCACGAACTTTTGAATGTAGCCAAATTTCATCTCAGAAAAGATTTATCATTCAGGCAAATCATGATATCTTTCCTTAAACACTTCAGATCAAATTACGGACTAAATTTTCTAAATATGAGAGGAACAATACCTTGCAATTTAGGGGCCGTCCCTTCATTACGTGGCGCTCGAGANGGGGGGGGGGGGGGGGGGGGAGAAGGGAGTCGAAGAGAGCGTTAGACCATTTTAACGTGTTACAGGATAGGGACTGGAACTTACGTTCCAAAAGCGTTGCAAGGGGGCGCACAGTGGATCGAGTCAATAGAAGAGGTCGGGCTTTGGAAACTTTAATCGCTTATAACTCTGCTCATACAACACTTTGAGGTTCTGAAAGTGGTTTCATCGGTTTTCTCCTAAACTTCTCCTCTCAGAGCACACATCCTGAAATTTAAAATGTGACGAAATAAACATCAAAATTTGCGGTTTTAGTAAAAAATTTCATGTCCGACCTCTCTAACTGACTCGGTCCACTGTGGGGCGGGGGGTTCAAAAATTCGTGATTTATCCGAAGAAATTTGTCGATGTCCAAAGATTCATACGTGGTTTTTCCTTGACGCGACGATATACGTGAGAGAAGGCCGCGGCGGCGCGGGCTCACGCGGAGCTCCTAGCCGGGGAGTTGACCGTTGGATGCGCAGCTACGCGCTTGGGGGTCGCCGAGCAGCGGGGTTTAATAATTTCGGCCACGGGGCCCGGGCCCGAGCATTGTTTAATCCGGGCTCCCAGTTAGAAGTTACTTTATCATCGGAGGATCTAATCTATGGATCGGGCATCGGGATGAAGATTGAAACGACGACGACGATGATGACGGTAGCCGAGAGGCCGGGACGATATTGGTCCCGTGATAAATGGCCCGGCTTCCTCCCTTTCCTCGCGTCTGTTTGTTTTACGCGTTGCGCGTTGCGGGCCGCCCCGAGTCGGGGGTGCTCCCGGCCCCCGCCCCCCGCGCCACGGCCCTCGAGAAGTCGGCCGGGTTTAATTTATCAACGCGGATGATTGCGTCAAATATGATTCCCTTAAATCGCGCCTGAGACGCCGGCACCGCGAAGCGAGGTGCGAACTCATGCGTGCAAGAGAGGTGGCACGAAATTAAAGTCACTTTTTCTCCTGAGGATGAAGGAAACCGGATAGCGCTGAACGGTCGAAACCCTGAAAATGTCACATTTTTATAGATTGTCAGGAATCGGAATGAGTCAAGTGCGCTGGTCGCAAGATCGTGTTTTGGTGGCTAAATCTTGAAGATGAAGTAAAAAAAAAAAAAAGAAAAAAAAAGAAAAAAAAACTTGAATATAAAATATGAATGAAATCTGAAATAATAAAATACACAGTGCCGGGTTAAGGGGGTGGCCACATGAGCCGCGGCCCATGGCGGCAAATCTATAGGGGGCGGCAAATTTTGCAATTTTTTAAAGTGTGAGTATAAAAAAAAATCGGATTTAGAAAAAAAATTACAAACGAGGAAAGGCGACAAAATCTCCCATTTCCTAGGAGTATAGTAATTTCTAATTTTGTCGTTTTTCAGTGATAGAAGAGACATTACCTTTTATTAGTCGAGTTAAGAGAGAAATCAAACACGCAATCTGGCCTGGAACGGCACGACTTAGATAGAAATGATGACAAGGACTTGAGATGAAAAGTAGAAGCCCTCGGCGCGGCGATCGGCATGTAACACATATTACCGCCTACAAGATTGCACGAATACTTCAAGCATTGCATCAAACACAGTGCAGTCATTGCGGTCAGCGTGAAACGGATAGCGCCTACAAGGGTGCATGAATACTTCACGCATTGCGGCAAACACAGAGCGATCAGCGTGAAACGGATAGCGCCTACAAGACTGTCGGAATACTTCACGCATTGCGCCAAACACAGTGCAGTCTCCGCGGCGCGGCGGCGGAAGTTAAAATCATTAAACTACCTTTATGTTTATACTTTCATCATGGTTCGATTCTGGCGGTTCGTGCCAGATTCTTCACGAGGGTGCAAATTTTAAACCCCAAATGTGGTCAATGTTGACCCAAAGATTTAGCCAAAGTAACATAAAGAAAATGTAACTGAACATATTAACCGCACATTTAAGTTACTTTGTGTTCGACTTCCTTTACCGACACAAACTGTCGGTTACTTTATCTTACCGTGTAGATAACCCGCCGCCTTTAGCAAGAGCACTGAACTGCTTTTACCGGTATTTAGTTGTTTTTCTTGCGAAAACCATTCCGTATTGAACATTCATACGTTCATACGGCTATTTTCCTTAGAACGGCAATAAAATAGGAGAAATTTACCAGACACGACAGCATGAGTTGGGAAATTTTTGACAAGTAAGCCACCATCCAAATCCCATTTATTCCCTGGGATCCCCCGGACCCGATTCGTCACTCTGAAACGAGATCAAGAGTTTGTTTGTTCTCGAATTGAGGTCAAGCGGTTGGGTTGCGAGGAAACCCGGTAATCTCAGCTTTGGCGCGGTTAGCAGATGATTGGTGTCATGTCAGGGAGAACTCACGAGGGGCGCCTGGACGCTAGGCCACACGCCAGCCACCGTCCCTCCGTCCGGGTCCCTGCCTTCCAAGATAAATTCGCGCGGGGCGGGAGTTCGCACCCGTCGTCGCGTCGGCTCGTTGACAAATTTTACGTCATTTACGCTACGGCGCCAGGTGGAAACTTCTCAAATGAGAAGTTGAATGGGGCATTCGGAATAAATGAACAGATGGGGAAGCTGAAGGTTCGACTTGCCCAACGACTCGAAAAATTCCAATCTTTCCCCATTTTAAACCAAAATTCGTGATTAGCTTAACCCTAGGCAGGACTAAGGGTGATCAGAGAGGACGAAAGAAAGAAAAACCCTTAGGAGGAATAGATTTTCTTATTTTCGAAAAGTTAAGGAAAAATTTCTCTCAAAAGATAAGGCCTCTTTCCACAGATTCGGTCACAAATGAAGAAACTTATATATTCGTACGTGAAAAAATTAATTTCCAACTAATAAAAGTTGTCATAAACACATGACTGTCACGAGTTCAAGTCGGTTCTGGGTCCAAATTTCGTCAACCAAACACCGAAAAAAAAGTGAAGTTGATTCAACATTCTGGATGTGTGCGAGAACTTATAAAATGCTGATTTACCCGCTGCAGCAGTTAATGCAATGTCAAGATGTACAACTAACTAACTGCTGTGGCGGGAAATTCAGCATTTTATAATTTCTCGCACATTTCTTTTTTTGACATCAAGAATGTAAATCAACTTCACTTTCTTTTCGGTGAAGCACAAGTTACGGCCTGCTCGAGCTGTCTCCAAGTCCACGAGTGAGCTGTCTGATCAGCTGAGCCCGATGATATTGGGTTATGTCCCTTCGATTCACGGCCGACCGTAAACCAACAAAATTCGGTCCCGGATCAAAGCCGGGATTATGTCGTCAAAAGTTCCCCGTGCGGAAAGACAGCCGTGCGGAAGCGAGGGACCGCTAACAAGAGGCGACACGAGTAAAACAAACAATAATATTATTATATTCCATTAATCCAACTATTAAAGGGTCACAAGCTACTGTTGGCCCCGATTTACTGTCATGGTTCGCGTTCAAGCACCTCGATTATCATTCCGCTGTTTTCGTTACACGGTGCGGCGAAGCACCCTTGCCGCTTCACAATAGGACGGATCGCGATCTAAGAGGGAACTCTCCCAGGCACGTTCCCGGTAAGTTTCGTCTGGGAATCATATCCCGCGAAAGTCTAAAGCCGGGAGCATGGAACTTCCCTGGAAAATTTCCGAGAAAATTCCTAGCGGCTCTTCAAAGTGTGAGTACTAGCCTGTCGTGTATACACACGTTTGTTATGTCTATCGAAGTTTCCGAAGAGAGAAGATTTTAACCAAGAATACCCGGGAGCTCTTGCGAGAATGTACTCGTTTTCTGGAAGAAGTAAGTTCTTATTCAGATCACTTTTCTTGACTAAAAACTTTCCCGGGAATCTGTTTTAGTAAAACCAAACACTAAAATGAAAAATGTGTGCAATCGTAAACGTGATACGCCACTTTCGGGGTCGTTTACTGCAAATTGATTTTTGAAATTCACTGAAAGTTGCGATAATCTAAGAGGACCTTGCAAAATTGCGTTTTCAAACTTCGAAAATGTGATCTGTTTCGCAAACTAATATGAAATATCCGAGAATCCCAACGAAGAATTTATTTCGACATTCATATTTTGAAACGCGAAATTAGGCACCATCTGAACATTAATAAAGCGCTGTTCCTTCATACGGCAGCGCAAGTCCTCAAAATCAAAGGAAATTCGTCGATGATAAGGCAACAACAAGCGTGCGCGTAGCTAAGAGACCCCATGATTGGAATCGTTGAGTCCCTCGACTAGGACTAGTCTCAAGTTTGTCACTTTCGCCAGCTGTCATTGCGGACTAATCGCGGTCGGCCACTTGGACCGCTCCAGACATAATCTCCCAAAACTTACTCCCATTCGATTCCAACCCTCCACCGTTATTTGCATCCTCGAGAGACCGCAGATCCGAGACAACCCGACGAAGGCGCAAGGTAATCTTGGGGCAAACTTAAGTTTACAGAACTTCATGTCAGACGAATACCTTCGCCGAAATCGTCAGCTTCCGGCCCAAGTATCACAAGCGCCATGCGACGTTTAAAAACTTCCGTCGCCGCTTAATTTTTTCCCAGAGAAATTTTTCAACGAAGCTGTCTGAAAATTTCACTGAATTTTCTTTGTGCTGCCGATGACACTCAATGAAATTTCCAAACGGATTCAACGGACGATTTTTCTGTAAAAAAATCAAATGGCGCCAAAAATTTTGAAACTTCACATGGCACTTGTGATACTTTGGCTAGACGGTGACGATATTATCCTTTCGTGACGAACGGATGACTGGAGCCTTACAGGAGGTAAAAGAGTAAAGCCCGTATCACACAATCTCTGCTATTCCCAGGGCCGGATTAAGGGCCACATGGGCCGCGGCCCATGGCGGCAAATCTTGCAACTTTTTTAAACATAGGTATAAAAAGAAATCGGATTTAGATAGAAAAAATTGCAAATGAGAAAAGGCTACAAAATCTCTCATTTTCTGAGAGTATAGTAATTTCTAATTTTGTCGTCTTTTAGTGATACAAGAGACAGCACCCTCAATAAGTCGAGTTAAGAGAGAAATAAAACGCACAATTTGGCGCGACTTAGGGAGAAATGATGACGAGGACTTGAGATGAAAAGGAGGAGCCCTCGGCGCGGCAATCGGTATGTAACGCATATTAGCGCCTACAAGACTGCACGAATACTTCACACATTGCATCAAACACAGTGCGGTCAGCGTGAAACGGATAGCGCCTACAAGAATGCATGAATACTTCACGCATTGCGCCAAACACAGTGCGGTCAGCGTGAAACGCATAGCGCCTACAAGAATGCATGAATACTTCACGCATTGCGCCAAACACAGTGCGGTCAGCGTGAAACGCATAGCGCCTACAAGACTGCGTGGATACTTCACGCATGGCGCCAAACACGGCGCGGCGGCAGCAGAAGTTAGAATCATTAAACCAAATTTTGTGTTTGTTCTTTCATAATTTTTTCGTTCATTTCTTATGAATGGACGGCCTTGTCCATTAGAGATAGGTTTACGAAACTTTACTTTCGCGCAAAGTTCCGTGACCTTTTACTAGTAGTGTTGACAGGGCTTTCCCAAAAAATGTGTTCAACACGAGTAAACGCGTCTTACGCACCCCTCCCCCGCTGGCACGTTCACTTGATACGTAATACCTGCTGCCGCTCTGCCTCCGCCAGCTACAGTTGCTAATGATGATCGTTGTGCAGACTTTGGTAATTTTCTCACGAGAAAGTTGAGACGCGTGCCTCCAGAAAAATTAGGTGATCTGGAGAAAAGAATCCTGGGTTGTTTTTATGCTTTATGCCTTATGAGTAAAAATAACGAACAGTAAAGTTAAATACATTATCAAACCCATTAAATAGATTTCTCTGCCGTATTAATACTAAGTGTGCTTTCTATGAAAATCGTTCTTCCCAAAATTGTTGAAAAAACCAAAACTCTTGAAGTAGATGCGATGAAAAGGTGAGATAATGAGTGAGGTGAAAACAAGCAAAATGTGTTCGAGTGCTGAAAGAATATAAAGAACGGTTTTGTGTGGCTTTCGGAATTATTGGGGAAGCTTTGTTTTACTGTGTGCATGGAGCTCCATAGTCAAAGCAAACAGTTATCTCTTTATCCACCTTACAAGAGAAGGAAGAGTTGAAATCGTTTTTATCGGATTCCTGTTAAAATAAATACAAATTCCTGGCTTGGAGGATCGTAAACTACATAGACAAGTCCACGTTTGACTTCAAAAATTCAATTTTATAGACGAAGAAGCAATTTCACGATCTGTACGTACGACTCATTCTATCTGCTACAATCTTCTGCGAGGTTCATCAAAACAAATTGCAAAAGAGGGGAAATTCCTAATAACAATAAAAACACGAAAAGGGAGAAAATGCAGAAAAAATAAACGCGAATGCGAGGATCGAACAAAGGTCTGAAAAAATATCGGTTCACCCGGGACGATGAAAACCTTCGAATGGGTTGGACGGGGGCCGGGGGGAGGTATACGAAAAGAGGTCGTGGGGGACGAAAAAAAGGAAAACCATCCAGAGCATTTATTAATAAATTTATGGGGAGACTTGGTGCAAAGGCTGATTGTTTAATGTGCTATAGCATTTTGCTTTCGCTCGGTCCTCTCTTGTTCGTTCCATGGGAAAATGAAAGCGGGACCGTGGTTTCGCTCGGATTTTTTGGTCCGCTTACGAAAGGAATCTCGGATTAAAATGGGATGGCGATGAGTCTAATTTCAGATGCTGCGCTTTGCATTAAAGTTGTCTCGCCTTGTTTTTCCTTCTCTTGTGTACCTGGTATTTTCTTTCTGTCTTCGTTTTTCCTTTTAAAAGTAGGATCTGCATCGTACCCTTTTTCGCTTGAGGGAAAATGAGACATGCTTACAAAACGGAACGGAACAGTATGTTAATGGAATACCCCGGAATTAAAATTCAATTAATATTCACAATAATTAGATTAATTCATCTAGCCAAGAAAATGCATTCCGTTTTTAAATGATTAGAAAAGTTAGATGGTACAAACATGAAGGACCAACATTTGTTTTACGACACCTTGCGCACGTAAGCTCAATGAAAGGTTGTGCTACTTCATACTTCATGGGAGACTTCAACTATTCACTCGAATGCGCACGGCCATACACTTGTGCTTCGGTGCTTACTTCTGTCTTTGAAAATTATTTTAAGTCCAGGGGTATCGGTCTAGCTGGCATTGAAGCCGCAGGTTTATTTCATTTCTCTCCCCCTTTTTAGGTTCAATTCGAGAAAATATTTCTTTTTAAAGTCTGCAAATTCTGGGTGAACGAAAAAGAGACGACTCAGAAAACAGTAATGTATACTTAGTGAAGGAATAGTAACGACGGTCAACATTCGGGCTGAATTGAACAGAAGCAAAACGAGAAAATGAGCTGGTAGAAGTTTGAAGCTTAGCCAGTGGCACGTTTTTCCTCCAAAAATGCCCTTAGTGAGGACTGAGGATCTCCCTATACTGAAAAAATTACCAATTTTCTTGATTTTGAGGACGGTTTTGGACCCAAATTCTTGGAAAATTTCAAAAATTTTTACCCTTGAGAATACTAAAAACTCAATTTACAGAGAGACAGCAGATGGTCGCAAAGGGGACTCATCTTTTTTGATGCCAGAGCCCCTAAGATTCCCCCTCGACTTGAAATTTCGATATTTTCGGGGCAATAGATGAGTCTCGCGCTATTATTTATGAGGAGTAGCTACATTCCATTAGTTTGGGATTTATAAACGACCTATACCGACCTTTTGGACCTTATCGACCTTTGGGATCTATAATACCAGAGACCATAAGATTCCCCCTCAACTTAAAATTTCAGTATTTTCGGAGAAATAGGTGAATATCGCGCTACATTTATGAGCAGTGGCTAATTTTCATTACTTTTAGTCCAGTACCAATAGATCTAAAAAGGGGGGGGGGTATGAATGCAAGAAAGAGGTCAGAAGAGGTTAAAGCTGATTCTTATGTATTTTTGGTCGCAGAATCCGAATTTGATGCTTCCCACCAAATCCGCCTTGTGCGTTTTCCGGAAAAGTCGGAAAACTGCCGAAAATCACGGGATCTACAATCAACCTAGAAAATTCAGCGATAATTTTCCCAAGAATTTGATTTTCCGCGGTAGCTCCGACGCGACGGAGAGGCGGCTATGGAAGCATGTCTTGGTTTGATCCAAGTCAACACCTCAGAGGTAAGATGGGAATGTGACGGGGCCCGGGACCGGTGACACGGGACATTGTCGTGCCGTCACGGTGGATGCGGCGAGGGAGGCCCAGACAGGGACTAAATTATGCGCCGAGGAATTAAAGGACCGCGTCCCACCGCCCCACTTACCACTTAGCGTCGCAGCAATTGAAACAAACTACGTATCCGCGACCAAGGTGCACCAACCGCCGGCTTCCCAGACGAGGCCGGGACTCCCCGCGACGGCGGCCCAATGCAAAAACACCCTAAGAACATTCCGACGTTGCCAAATTTGTTTTCATTAGTGCACTGAAAAAAAAAATGAAGTTGGGTTAACATTCTGGATGTAAAAAAAAGTGTGCGAAAACTTAAAATATTCTGAATTACCCACCCCAGCGGTAAGTTTTACATCTTGGCATTGCTAAACTAACTGCTGCAGTGGGTAATTTAGAATTTTATAAGTTTTCGCACACTTTCTTCACATCCAGAATGTTCATTCAACTTCACTTTTTTTTTCGGTGTGTCGTTGTGTTTGTGTTCGCGAAATATGCCCAATTACGCAAGGACCGTCGGTGGATTTTTTAGTGCTTTTAGTGATTTAGTGTAAGTTTTAATGTCGACACTAAAGAAGCCCCATATGGCGGGCGAAACGCGTTTGCCATGGATTTAAATAACAAAGAAAACTAGCATGCTCGTTAGTAACTGTATGTCTTTTTGCTGATGTTGAAATGGAATGTTTTCGTATTGACCTGATCCATCGTATCTAACAAATTTTAAGGAAATATTTTTATAATTTCTTTGAAAAAATAAAGGTAAAAAGAATGCCTTCTTCGTGGTGTCTGGAATTTTCAGAGTTTTTTATTCTCTGACATGTACGTAGAATTTCTCTATTAAAAATCCAGGATTTCCTCTCATCTTCCTTTAAATTCATTATTTAGTATTTTTTCATTAAACACCGATTAATTTCAATATTTCCCAATTTCCCTGCGTCTCCACGGAGAAAAGAGGTACAGGTTGTTGGATGAAACGGGCATTTCCAATTAATTACAGCAGTACCCCGATTAATTCTGGTAGTACTCCAATAAATTAGGTTACTGACCCAAATATTGCGGTACTACCACAATTAATAGGAAAAATCCACGTCATCAAACAAATTGGGGAAGTATACCTCAATTGCAATTTTCACCCCCAACCCTTTTTCCATACTAATCACCATGATCTAACATTCCTTTGCAGAAACGACGTATGCTTTGCATTCCTGCTCAGATGATGCAACTTCCATTATAATTTTTAGCAAACCGAAACGCTTTTGCTGCTGATTTTTAAGGGAAGAAGAGTGAAATTACGTTATATTACAGATACAAAATGTACTGGCGAGACCTTTTAAACGTTAACTTGCAAACTATAGGCAAATGTGCGCGAGCTGAGCAAACTTGCAAAGCTTATTCACATTTAAGCGAAAAATGACTCAATTTTCTTAAAAATACTTTTTGAACTGGTAAAAGTTTGGCAATACTCGAAAAATCATGCAACGTTTTAGCTCGAAGAATACACCGAAGCACCACACCCGCCAACGCCGCCCGCAAAACGTGAAGGCGAAACCTATATTTGAGACTCCCTCCTTGAGGTTTGGCCCAAGATGAGTCGCGGGCGGGAGGACGACACGACAGTCAACCCCCTTCTCCCCCCTCCCGAGAGGCAGATGACGGACGAGGCTCTGGCCGGAGGGCGGGGGAGGAGGGAGGGCACAAAACAATCATGAGTCCGTCGTCATGTATTCGCGAAGATTAAGATTATGTCGTAATTGCGAGGGTCGGGAAAGATGATTCGCGGAGGAAATATCCAGGATGCATTGTCAACTCGAGTGACCCCTTTCCGCCCTCCGGAGGCCGGGGTGGGAGGGCCCCCGAGGAAATTAACACGATTATGTATTCGCCGAGCATCCCTTTCGTCCCGATAAACAATTTAACAGGGCCCAGGGTCTGAGCGGACTAGTGTCGCTGTCCAGCCTCGCAGCCGAATCGTCCACTCCGCGTCGCCGTCCCTGTTCCTTCGCCTCCTGGCACACAGTGGATCGAGTCAATAAGAGTATTCGGACAAAATTTGGAAACTTTAAACGCTTATAACTCCGTTGATATAAGACGTTAAGGTTCTAAAAGTAGTTTCATTCGTTTTCTAGTGAAATTGCCTTTAAAATGCACCCCTCAAAGTTGAAAATATGACGGAATAAATATCAAAATTTACAGTTTTATAGACGATAATTTCATGTCTAACCTCTCTAATTGACTCGATCCACTGTGCGGCGATGGAAATTCGACGGAATATGGCTACTGTGTCGATAAAGGCGACGCGACGTAATATTACCTGTGCACCTAACCTCAGCTGGTGGTCACTGGTGTTTCAGGGACACAACATGATACGGAACATCGGCCATGATTAACATAGCCTCCTTACGAGGATGGAACTGATGATTCGCTTGCATTTAGAGGTGTGAAATTCAGTGGGTATGAAGGTTGGAATTGACTATACTCAAGAGGAAACCTTGGATAATAGTGACAATGATCTGGACGAATTGCCCTCGGAAGAAATTTCTGTTTCGGTCATCATATCAATGGCGAAAAAAAAAGAACAAAGATGTTCAAAATCAAACACCCTGATTTTGGCATCTTGTGCAAAAACGGCACTCATGATACGTTAAAAGGTTGGTTAAATTGTGTGAGTTCCTGACCTCTGGATTTTATTTTTCTTAGGATTTAAGCAGACTCATCGGCCCAATGAAGTATACGGCATAATTAATTTCAAATGGACCGCGTTACGCAGAAAAGAACCAAGCCACATCAGCTACATAGTGCTTTTAATTCAGCAATTTAATTTCTCACAGCGGAAAACGGTTGTCCGGATTTCGTTGCGAATTTTAATGAATTTTCTGTACAGTGCGAAGCAAATTCAATAAAATATTCAAAAGGACCCGCACATACGTACTCTTGTAAAAAGTTAATTGCCCGGTTAAAATTGGCAATAGCTGATATGACTTGGTTCCCTTCTGCTGGACGCGGTCCCTATAACCACTACACCACGTGTAAAAGGTCGAAGGTAACGAGGAGAAAGGAAAAATATATAAAAAGGAAAAACCGGTGATCATCTTAGTTTCCCAGGAGGCTGGGGCAGAATCTAAACCGTCATCTTTCCATTCTATCTCCTCTTTTCAAGACACACGGAAAAATTAATTAGAATAAATTCCGTGAATATACAGCACTAA
>NW_017557621.1:2690434-2790692 GCF_001854935.1 Bemisia tabaci
GAGCTTAAAAGGAGGCACGATCAGGGTTGCGGGGGAATGACGAGGAGAGGGGAGGGGGAGAGCGGGAGCCAGGGAAGGCAGAACTGTAATTAAACCAATCAAATCGAGGAGCGCCACCTCTGGAAATGAGTTCACCTTCAGAAAACAATACGTGAACAAGTTTCGAGCAGGCAAATAGGTACACGGTAAACGAGGCATAATGTGTATTAATAGCACAATTGTTATGGTTGGCGGATGCAAATTACGAAACCACCTTTACACAGGTTCCCATTCGCGCTTTAGTTTTTAATGTAATTTCCTACATCTCTCTTTTACGATCCCCAAGGGCTCCATCTGAGTTCATTTCCACTTCAGTCGTATTTATTAATATTTTAGGAGCAATTTTAACAAAGCTCCTCATAATTTCCTCCGCGTTTAAAAACTTTACGATCGCCGCGTTACTTTCTTTCTTTGAAATTTACCGCAATTGAGAAGTAATTTTCACTCCTTTTCGTCCGAATCCGAAAGGCACCTCCTCCCAAAAAAGAAAACCTCTTAAAACTCTCAGACAAAAACGTAGTTATACATGCGGACTAAGAATTAATTGCCTCTAAGTCGAGAAAAAATACCGCAAGAATTGCTGATTTTGCATAATTTTCTCAAATTTGGATGACCGTTGTTTTTTTTTACGAAAGTGTATTTTTCAAAGGCAAAATAAATAATCTTTCAAAAGCAAAATACACAATGTTTCAAATACAAAATACACAAGTTTTCAATGATTTAGTTGATTGTCAGATTGAATGAAATGTACGGCATAATTCGGTAAGTTACACCAACCGTTGCAGTCCTTTTATCATTGGAATTTTCCCGACATTTAAAACACAATTGAGGACACCGCACCAAGAACAGCCTATAACTGGAAACCGCATTTTGAGAAAAACGCATTTAAAGTTTTGTTTGTTTATGTAGTGCGCAGACTTTTCTATGCAGGTACCCTGTTTTGGTGTTTTTGGGTGACCGAACCCGTCTATTGAAGGATGCCGGGTAGATTTTGCGATACATTTTGGGTTTACACTCTAATATATTCAATTTAAAAAAGCTGTTTATGGGCCATTATTACGCCCAACAGTCATTTTGGTGGCAATATGAAAAATAAATAATTTCAATCACGCATGATTAACGCAAAATGAAAGAATATCGATAGTGAGTAAAGAAAGGGGTAACTAGCACCTTATAGGCCCATAAGTTTCGGACGAGAGCCTTTTCTGCACCCCTGCTCTCTTGCACTTAAAAAGCTGTCCAATTTCAAATACTGTTAGTTCTAAGTTTACATTTTCTGCGATATCCTAGTTTTATCTTTTAGAAATAAAGCTTTTGCCATAGGCCCGTAATACGCCCAACAGTCATTTTGGTGGCAATATGCGAAGTATACATTTTTGGAGGAATGGATAGTTTGAGAGGAGAATAAGTTATTTTAATAGCTCGTTTTTCTGAAATAAAAACAAATCTTTATAAAATAAGATCAAAAAATCGAGCCATCACTATCGCCGCGCCGATGCCCGCGTACCGAGAATGATAAGGCCGCGCGTATAGGTCGTTCTTGCACCCATCGATCCAGAGGCCTGACTTAACTCGGAAAAAAAAGGTTTTTTGACCTCGAGCCGTTACCTATCTATATTCTATCGCTACCACAGCATAGTCCAGGGTACGTAGAATCCGAAAAGCAGATGGGCGTAATAACGACCTATACGCCTATAGACTGTTCTTGGTTTGGTGTCCTCAATTACCAATCATCTTCCTCGTCAAATTCGACTCGAGAATTACGCTCACTTCTAAATGCAAAAACTTTTTTACAGAAAGCTTTCTTTCAATTCCTAGAAATATACAAGCAAAAGGAAGTTATGGTAAGAGTTTTTACTAAAAAAAATCAAGGGCAAATACAGAGTACTCCTAAATTGTTAATGGGGTTCTTTTGGATTGGGACGAATTTGTCAATTAGTATGTTTGACAAGGAGAAGCGTATCACTGCATGTATCTACCACTGTTGCGCACTTGCGCGGGCAATACATCGTATCTCACGCATGGCTGCGCTATATCTGTCAGACGTCTTGTCGCACTGTTAATAATATTTGAGTTAGTCCTTCCTGTGGGGGAACTTAAGCTTTGGAGCATCTAAGGTCCTTATAATTGGATGAATCAAGAAGGCGTTTCCGTGACTAGGATCAACAACGGTTCATGAGTGAGCGAACACACTCAGAGCGATATGCGCCCTCTTCCGCCCTGTCTCATATTAATTTGCTCTATTTTATTGGACTCCCGTTTAGTCATACTTTTATACATTTATTTATTCTTACACGATATTTACTTTTTTCCGTTTTCTTTTTTAGAATGAGGAGGGAACAGAAGAAACGCCCTTTGTATTATCTCAGGGCCTTTTATTTACTTAAGTGATTACGTAAGCATCAACTCATTCTTTTTATCCCGATAATGAATGCTACACGTCTCTGCTTGACACAACTGCCTGTACAAATTCCTTGAGACGAGTTATAGCGTTATTTTTATCATTTACGGAAAATAAGTTCGCATTAAAAGAAGGGAGACAGCGTTATGCAAAAATAACATCTTGAGTTTTCTTTATGTTCATCACATGGATCTTTAAATACTTAAAAATACATAATGTTATATGTGTTTGACAAAAGCTTCAGGAAAATTGAAAGATTCGGGAGCGTTAATGATTATGTAAAGCAATTTTAAGAAGGTCGGGTCTTCTTTTGCTGAGCATTGTGTTAATTATAGCGAGAGGGTTTTAAACACAGCGTTGCGTGAATTTGTTACGTTAAGCAAGGCATGATTGGGTCCTTCGTGTTGAATGACCATTACAAGAGAAAGGGAAACGGGAGTCCAAAAAAGGACCAATAAACGCGTAACGTACATAAGAATTGCCCCGATTGTGATTTTCCTCGATTGAAAGGTGGTTTGAAGCGACGGAGCAAGGTGTTTTCCGTCAATGTTCATCCGAAAATAACTGAGAGACAAGTTAGCCGATTCCTCTGGGAAAAGACGTTTATAATCATCTCCAGACGACGCGACGATGATCTGTAAGATACAGCCTCCGGGCGAGATCAAAATCGAGAGCGAAAAATGAAAACGAAAATAAATACTGAAACAAATGAACGAGGATGAAACCGGTCAAAAATTTGAGTGATTTTTAATTAAAATTATGACTGATCCGGTATCCTCGCGGCTGAGCTGTGTCCGAGCCCCGGCCGGGAATTACAAAGACCACGGTTTACGATTGACGGGGGTTCTTGAAACCCGCGTTGCCACGCTTCACGGAGCGACCAGAATCCAAAGAATTACCCAGCGTTACATGCGGATGATTCAAAATCACATGGGGTGAGGTTTCCTTACATTGTATCGCCGTGTTTACCTACTCAAATTAGATATTTTGGCGCATTTACCCGGTTTTGAAACCGATTTTCTGCATTACATCCAAGACAGTATTATGAACTGAAAAAAACTCCGGTCGTGGAAGCTGTATTTATGAGCTAATGTAGACATACCGTCCGCGTGCCGAACTCAGTGACCGGGAGTTCCAGACACCCGGAGTAGTTGAAGCTACGGCTCCAGCACCCGGAATTTTCCGCTACTGAACCCGCACGAACGGTATGTCTGTAAAGCCCGTAACTATTTTTCAGTGCGGAACTAGTCCTATGCAGTGACGAGGGTATGTGCAAAAGGGTGCACTAGAGAATGAAAGGCAAAGGTTGGACAGATCACCCCTCATCCAAAATATATGCTATATTATTCGGGGTCCCAACACAAATTGATCCTAGGCACCTACACTAGAAAAAAAAACACATTGGATCTAGAGTCCAGACTCTTAAAAAATCGACAAGAAAAAGTACTCTTGATTCAATCAGAGCCTTGCTTAAATCAAGAACCAAGCCTCTTAATTTAAGCGGACTTCGTTTTGATACAAGCAAGATCCGATTGAAGCAAGATTATTTTTTCTTGTCAATGTTTTCAAAAGTCTGGACTCTAGATCCAATGTGTTTTTTTTTTTTTTCCAGTGTAGGCGACGCCTTACTTACAATGGGGTTGCGAATTTTCCACCCCAAAATTTGATCAATATAACGCAAAGAGAAAAAAACCCAAAAACATTTTAGCCGCACGTAGGTTACTTCATGTTCTGCTTTCCATAGTAAAACAAAATGTCGATTACTTTTTCTTCTGTGTGGGGATGTTATGTGAGTAGTTTTTACAGCTGCTCGACAACCCTGGTCATGAGTATAGGCGCGAGGCGCGGGCGCGGGCGCGCGCGGTGTGACGGCTGCGCGTGGCCTCATCTCCACGCGCTCTCATGCTCATGTTACGGCGAGTACGTTATGTTGGCCGGTTGGATCCGTGGCACCTCATCGAGCCTTGACTCCTCGGTACGTCAATCATCCGTTGATGCAATATTTTAAATGTAAATTCAAAGCGCAGAACGTGGTGAATTCCTTTGCTTCAGCGTGAACCGACGCACGTTCCAGAAAATCACATGCTTTGGCCTTTGTTCTCGGTGTCTGGATTAGAAAATGAACGATGCCGAATGAAAAATCACACCTGCGGGCTGATAGTCCAAATGTATAGACATGGCGATAGGCAAAGAAGACATAGGAAGTACGAAGCAGTCCTATCGGTTGAAATGGGTGGTTCTTGTAGACTAAGAAAGTAAATGATGGACTAACTATAGGGTCTCTCGCAGGTTGCCGTTAGTTAGCTATCACTTACCTTCTATGTCCATTGCAACCACCCGCTTCCACTGATAGGACCCCTCCATATCCATTTGGCCTTGGAATGGATAAGGATTGGTCTGTTAGCCCATGTGACTCTTACATGATCTGAGTTCAGACCGGTGTAAACCAGGTCAGTTTATATCTTCGATTATACAATGATACTACACTACAGCACACTGGGAAAAAAACACATTGGATCTAGAGTCCAGACTCTTGAAAACATTGAAAAGAAAAGGGACTCTTTGATTCCAGCAGATTTAAGCTTCAATCAAAAGAAAATCCGCTCAAATTAAGAGGCTTGGTTCTTGATTTAAGCTTAAATCTGATTGAATCAAGAGTATTTTTTCTTGTCGATGTTTTAAGAATCTGGACTCTAGAACCAATGTGTTTTTTTTTCCCAGTGTGTATGATAATACACTACAGTGCGAAAGGATTTATCGCTTTTACTTTTCTTTGTCTATAGCTGTGTCTATCAATTTCAACAATCAGTCTGCTACAGTTCTGAGCTAAATGTGGATTAAGAGCATTCAAACAAAAAATGCTACTGTCTGACGACGACGATGAATTTCGTTTTCCAAGATCAGACGTTGTGTTAAAACTCGCGAATTCGAGCGAGATGTGGCACTGGCCGCAACGCGTCAGCCAAGTCCGAAAAACTTTCGGAAGTTTCGCGAACTGGTCAAACATATTTCGCTCCGACCGAAACTTCGCACGAGCTTACAATAACTTTCCCATTTCTTTTCCGCCCTCCTCGCAACAAAACCCACAAACATAACCTCGAAACAAAGAGCGCGCTTTTAGTTTCGTGCCCCCAGAATGCTGCCACAGATTTCCTGCTGCAGTTGCCCCAGTAAACTTTTTATGGAGTATGTTATTTCCGAAACACCCCCGAGCAAATATCGGAGTAGCCGCACGCTCCATGAAATTGTATCCTCTTCCTGATCGGCTGAGCAAAGGATAGGGCCCGATCAAATACATCTTGCAAAAAGAAATACGATTATTCTTCAGATAAGGGGGTCGCTTTAGAAGTATTCTTAGGGTAACTTTGAATCTACTGCATGAAAGCAGAAACCGTGGAAATAGTTTCTATTCTCTATGATCTCAGTTTGGAATCATTAGAAGAATGAGGTCAGGCACTTAGGCCGATTTTTGCCCACCCCCCTCTCGCCCTCTTAGTAGGGGTTTGGTAGAATTAAGAAATTTTTGGTGAAATCGGCCAAAACCGTAGGTTACTCCGAAACATGCTGTGTGTCGCATCGGGTGGTTTTAAAATCTCCAAGGAAACACCCAGATCCGGAGAAACATTTTGCCTAACAACAAAACTGCGCAAGCAAAATTAGGAAGAAAATCGGAAGAGCTCAGTGAAACTAGAAAGATTATTATTGATTGACTCATTTCCAGTGTTGCATTTGTTGTTTTCTTGGCTTGTAGCTCGATGTATCATTTTTCTTTCAGATTTGGACCGCATTTAACAGAAAGGAACCAAGTCACATCAGCTATTGCCAAATTTAATTGGGCAATTTAATTTTTTCCGAGAGAACGGTTGGGTGGATTCCTTCGAAAATTTGAAGGAATTTGCTACGTACTCTGGAGAAAATCCACTGAAATTTGCACGAAAATCCGCACAACCGACTTCATGTAAAAAATTAAATTGCCCGTTTAAATTAAGCAATAGCTGATGTGGCTTGGTTCCTTTCTGTTTAACGCGGTCCATTTCATATCTTAGCCAGTCAATTGGCATTCCAACGCGTGCATGTTCTGCTCCCCACATTGACACAAAAATTGGGTTATTTTTTTTATAGTGCACATAGCAGGCAACAACTACATATCGACGGTGAAACTACCAAACCACGTATCTCGGTTTGCGACGTCGCAGACTTCCTGTCATAATTTGTTTTTTAAATGAAAAACTACTGAACGTCCAGTCTTGAAAATTTCTGTGATTTTTCCTCTTCGTGCGAAGAAAATTCTGTGAAAATTTCGAGGAATGATATTGATTTGGTCTACTTCAAAAAAATAAAATGCGAGCGTAGATTTTTAAACACCGCAAACGAGATACGTGGTTTGGTAGTTTCACCGTCGATATCCCTTGTGTACTCATGGCACCGGTAAAGAGTGTAATAGAGGCCCGTTTGCGTTCTTGGATGGAGTGAGGCTCCGCTGCCGTGCTAAGGAAGAGCACCGTATGAACATTCGAGAGTTACCAAATTTCCTTCGATAAAATGTTTATTTTTGAGAAAAGTTATGAATATTTTTCCTTGAAATTTTCAGGGACTTTAGGTAAAATTGCGAACAAAATTATCTGAAAAATTGGAAGGAAAATATTCATAAGTTTACCAGGAAATTTTTGATTTATCAAAGGAAATTAGGCATCGCCTGAAGGTTCATACGGCGTTTTTCCTTAGCACGGCAGTACGGGAGCCTTGCTCTGGCCGGGAATAGAGTCCTCGAAAAATAATTGAATTGGCCGAAGAATAAACATCCCCGCTGACGAGCGCCCCGGTGAAGAGTGGCAGGACTCCTCGAGTTTGAATTTCATCCAGGGCTCGGGCAGGCCGTGGGTGCCCGGCGCGGCTCCGAATTCAGCCAATCTGATTATGCTCCCCTCTGCAACTATTCGCGGCGCTCTTATTGCATTTAAAAACTGCATTTAGAGGAAAAATCGAGTTACGCGGGCCAGAAAGCGGTCGGGAAACGATTTTTCGTTTTATTTGAAAAGGCGCAAAGAGATAATTCGTTCGACGCCGGCTCCGAGTCCGCCGCGCCGCACACGGCAATGGAGAGTTCCCTCCACCAACTTTTTGAGTGTCCGTTATCTGATGAACCCCAGAATACGAAAATGGACTTCACGTCCAGGGCTCATGGGAAACTGGACGGGTTAGGTTTTCTGCCGTGTTGTCCAAGAATGGAATTACAGGGTGTTTACTGAAATTTATTTCTGGGGTTTCCAAATTGAGGCATTTTTCGGTAAAAGTGCATATCGACGGTGAAACTACCAAACCACGTATCTCGTTTGCGGTGTTTAAAAATCTACGCTCACATTTTATTTTTTTGAAGTAGACCAAATCAATATCTTTCCTTGAAATTTTCACAGAATTTTTTCCGCAGGAAGAGGAAAAATCACAGAAATTTTCAAGACTGGACGTTAAGTAGTTTTTCATTTAAAAAATAAAGTATGACAGGAAGTCTGCGACGTCGCAAACAGAGATACGTGGTTTGGTAGTTTCACCGTCGATATGAGGCTTGCAATTAATGCACACTGGAAAAAAAAAAACACATTGGATCTGGAGTCCAGACTCTTCAAAACATTAACAAGAAAAAATACTCTTGATTCAATCAGATCTAAGCTTAAATCAAAAGAAAATCCGCTCAAATTAAGAGGCTGGGTTCTTGATTTAAGCTTAAATCTGATTGAATCAAGAGTATTTTATCTTGTCGATGTTTTCAAGAGTCTGGACTCTAGATCCAATGTGGTTTTTTTTTTCAATGCATGCTGAAATTGTGCAATTTTTGGTAGCTTTTATGGTAGATGAAATTAATTGGCAATCGGCTTACTTTTTTAAAATAAGGAAGAAAACCTCGGAACAGATTCAGGGAACAATTCATAGCAGAACAGACTGTCGGATAAGTTACTTACAACTAAAGATCTTTAACAGCATTGGAAGCCTCGACTTCATACGCCCTTTTATCGGAAACTGCTTCGATTTTCCTGATATTGAAAATTAAATTTCCTGATTTGTAGCAGGAATAAATTGACACTGATTTGATTTCACAAACCAACAAATTTGATGCATTGAATCAAATTTTTCACTTGGGCATGCACTGAACTATTGTAGTATTGCTTAACGCACATGACTGATTTTCCTGATAACATCGACTATTCTAGTATTTCCAATTTTAACCGACGGTAGACACACACCCTGAGTGGGTGCGCGACAAAAGTTTTGAGGAAATGGATCAAGTAGTGTTTGAACGGAAAAGTTCATTCGACGAATCCTTTATTCCTCGTGAGATTGTCAGAAGTCACCCAAGAGACTCTTAGAAATAGTTCGGAGGATTATAGAAAGCAACGGATTATATTTTCACGGCGTAAAAACAGTCTTTTTCACTTCCTGTCGAGCGAGACGGCAGTACATGTCACTTTTTTCACGCTTGTGTGTTATGTTCTAGACACACACCAGAACCAAAACACTCGCAGAAAAGGTTATCGTTACACTCAAGCGTTGTGAGTCAAATTTCGAAGTTTCTTGGATAATTGTTGCGGGTTGCATGAGCAGCCCGTGAAAAGCGATTTAAATTTCATGGAAATAAAAATCACTTCGTAAAAACATGAAATCTCATTCATTTTGGCGCGCTGTGCCTGACTCAACACATCCGATCTGCGAAAATTCTAGCTGAGACCACTGAGCGAGAGCAACCTGACGGGACCTCTGAGCTGAAACCTGTGAGATTGATTCCAGGGAGATTGCGACATCATTGAAGCACAATTTCATTTGGTCCTTCTTCCGCTCCCTCCCACGCCCCCCTCCCCCCCCACCCTCCGATGCGGCGGCTTTCATCCCTCTCTCATCTCTTGACACGAAATTTGACTTGTTAAATATTGGATATTTACGGCTGAAATGCAGAGATAAATGCAGCCTTTCATCCTCGACGCCCGGCGCTCATCGTGGATGGCGCCGCCACCTATAAGCGTCAATCTGGAATGTCTCTGCATTTCGTTGCACCGTGTTTACCCGCACGAAATGCTTCGATACTCAAAGTGAAATGATGGAAATTGACTTACGGAGTAGTGTTGTGCTGTAACTACGTTGTCCTCGAAAATGATAGAACACGGATAAGCTTCTTATACCCGGTGCATCATCTGTTAATGCCGGCTTTTAATTTGAACTGGTTTTTTTTTTTTTTCCTCCACTGAGAAAAAGAGTACAATGTATAATAGAAGAGATAAAAATGGAACGACGCTAGAAGAGAAAACAATAAGAAGAAAGCTTCAAAAAAAATAAAACTTGAAAGTTTAAAACTACGGCTTTCAGGGCCGGGTTAAGGGGGTGGCCACATGGGCCAAATCTAAGGGGCGGCAAAAATTTGCAATTTTTCAAAGTGTAGGTATAAAAAAAATCGGATTTATAAAAACAAAGTAACAAATGAGAAAAGGCGACAAATTCTGTTATTTCCCGAGAGTATAGTAATTTCTAATTTTGTCGTGTCTCAGTGATACAAGAGACAGCACCCTCAATAAGTCGAGTTACGAGAGAAATCAAACACGCAATTTGGCCTAGAACGGCGCGGCGATCGGCATGTAACACATAGTAGCGCCTACAAGACTGCACGAATACTTCACGCATTGCATCAAACACAGTGCGTTCAGCAGCGGTCGTCGGCGTGAAACTCATAGCGCCTACAAAACTGTCGGAATACTTCACGCATTGCGCCAAACACGGTGCGGTCTGCGCAGCACGGCGGCGGAAGTTAAAATCATTGAACCACATTCATGTTTGTTCTTTCATTTCTTATGAGTGGAAGGCCTTGTCCACAGAGAGATAGGTTTACGAAACTTAACTTTCACGCAAAGTTCCGTGAACTTTTGCTGGTAGTGTTGACAGGGCTTTCCCAAAAAATGGGTTCAACACGTATAAATGCGTCTTATGCACCCCTCTCCCGCTGGCACGTTCATTTGATGGTTTTTATCGAGTTTCAAAACGAGTGAAAAGGGGGCGGCAACTAGGAGAATCCGGCCCTGACGGCTTTCAAGTGTTAGTAAAGTTGGAAGTAACAGAATCAGTCCAACTGTACTCCACGCCTAATTTTTTCTCTTGTTTTATACATATACTTGTTTGTATGCACTTTCATTCTTGTATTTCGGTGGCTAGGGAACAATATGCTTAACCGGAAACTAATAAATTCTACAGGACGATGAAAGAACTTTGTCATTTTTGTAATTTTGAGATTACATTTGCAATGTTTTGTATACATTTCAGTGACATTACAGCTTTCCTGTGCGGCATATTGCAAAACGCTGGAAACATCATCTTCCGTATGTCATGCCTTAGAATGCGGCAACGCCGCTAAGGGGCCGTCCCTGAAATATGTAACGTACTTCTTCGGCGATTTTGACCCCCTCCCCGCTAGTAAAGTTGTTGCGGCATAGGTCCCTATCCTTCAACACGTAAAAACAAAATGGTGTAATGCTATCCTCCACCCTCCTCCCCTTCTTGAGCGTTCCGTAATTAGGGACCAGCCCTTAGCTCATTTTCGTTAGTAAAGCGGTTTTATTACTCCGCCCTCGATGTGCGGGTGAAACATGGAACAATACCTTGAAACTTACTGAAAATTTACCTCATATTTAAAAAAAAAAAAATACGTTATAACCCTTAGGTAACACTGTTTTTTGGTTTTTCGATAAAAGGAGATCAAAAATTAGACAAGATTAGGCAACATCTAATGCAGTTAGGTTTATTGTAGTTGCATCCGTCCGGTTGGGAATCAATGGAAATGCGAAATGCCCCTCCCGAGGGCGTTTTCACGTGGAGAAATAACGGATAAATTTTGATGACATTCATGCGACCTTTGGAAAAGCGCTTCTGCATAACTCACGGTTCGAAGGCATAACACGCGCTCTACATCGGCTGTGATGGGAATACTTGGGTTTAATTTTTACCTATTTAAAAGTTTTCAGGGAAGCCCCACAACGCCTTCGTTCAGCATACGCTTACCTATGAACCAGATCGAATTTCATGAATAAAAAATAAAGGCTGGGCAGTTGTGCCAAGATCAATTATTATTCATGAGATCTGAAAACTTTGATCAAATCAAGCTCTTCATGATTTGTGCCTTTGTTTGATTGACGTGAGTCTCCCACAAAAGCAACTATTCGGAGAGATCAATATTTTGTCAAGGATAAATTTAAGATTATACAGAGGATAAATCATTCTATTTGATTGGTTTCAATCGATGTTCTTCCAAATGTATTGCGGTTCAAGTAGCCTGAAAGTGACGGGCTTTGCAAGAAATGATTGGACGTATTTCTATCAAACGGAACTATGTGCATTATGGCGTGAGCCCTGTTACGCACGTATTCTTATGGGTCTCAGGGCCCATGTCTTAATGCACATAGTTCCGTTTGATAGAGATAGTCCAAATTGTCCTTTTGCGTCCCACATTTACGGTCGATAAATCGCCGAAAAATAAACTAAGAACACTAGTCATGGTAATATGTTACAGTAAAATTCAAGAACAACAATACGAATTAGAAACGCATATAGATTTGCGAACGTTTCATTTAGTTAAGAAAATGCCGCTACATCAAGTGGTACCTTACTCCATTAAAAAAAAACAACCACTTCGGAATGAGCGTCAGAGGGTCGTCAGTTTGATTGTTCGTAAACGCCTCCTTAATTTAAACTCAACCGAATTTTTTCCAATAGTGACGCTTTAATTAAAGGATCAAATTAAACAGCAAAGTGGGCAAATTGGAATGTTTTCGCGATTGGTTTCTCAGGACACTTCCTCAAATTTTCTCCTTGCGGTTGCTGATTGCGAAACTTTAGCTGCACGGATTAATCTGCTTTGACTCGAAATAAATTGAAGTTCTTGGAGGAATATTCTCAAAATTTAATGAGCCTGCGTATCAGTCACCGCACAAGAAACTGCCTCAGAATAAATCGGGTCTCTAAATCTCCGCCCTTTTTGACAAGTTACTAACCAGCAGGCTGTTGCAAGTTCTAATTTTGGAAATAGGACGTTTTCGAGAACAGAATGACACAGATGGAGATTTAAAGAAAACCCGGAATTCTAAACGACTTCATTTCAAGGTTTAAAAATGTGCCTCGGGAACCGCCAACCTGCCACTTTTCGCACGACTCTCAGATTTTCACACTGTCATCGAGATAAAATTGTCGAGATATTCGGCAACGATGCAACGAAACGAAGCGTCACTTTCAGAGCAGACGTGCGAACAACGAATCAAATAGAAGCTTCACCGTTGCATTGCAGTGGCACCAAGAAATTGTTCCTTTGAGACGGGCGAAATGAAGTGAGAAAAAAGTAGAGTGACAAACACAAGTGCGATTTTGACGTATTGGTTCCGCTTTTTCTCTGCTCGTGCCAAGCGTTTCTTTTCGGAGGAAACGCGTCAAACCGACGATACTTCATGGCTAATTAGGAAACATCCAATTTGGCAGCTCCAACTGCATTAAAAACACAAGCCGCGCCTCGCGGGACAGACGAAATCTCATCTTCGATGCCGCCGTCGAGTTCAAAGTCGCCCCCGTAATTTAAAGTGGTCAATCATTCACAGCTTGAGCAAAATACGAAGAGGGGATGGAAACGAATAAGCGATTTTAAAATAGAGCATGTTATGGGGTTTACTCGATTCAAATTACTCAAGGATTAGCGAAAAAAGTTAGACAAACAGCATCTCAAGAGAAAAAGTATTCTGGCAAAAGAGATATTTGGACTATATTTTGTAATTAGGGACTAAAAATCCTGGCTCAGTTGTCCTTGAGCAAATATTTGTTTTTTCGGATGAGCCAGAAATTATAGTTCCTAATTGCAAAATGAAGTCCAATTGTAATAAAAAATATCTCTTAATTAAAAGGTCGGATTACAGATTAAGAGTTACGTAGATCAGCGGTGATAAGAGAACAAAAAATAAAACATTAAAAAATTAAAGAATTTTTCTCAAAAGCGATTTTTCGGTCCAGGCTCTTTCCGGGGAGCTCTTCAATTATTGTAACGGTGCATGTGATTCAATGTCAAGACAGAGTCTACTTCCGAATCAACCTCTGGTGAGAATTGGAAAACTTCGAAATCGACCTCTCGCATTGCAACGCTTTATCGGATAACGATGATTTCGGGGCTGATGTGCTTCCCTGCAAGTCATCACGTGACGCAGCCCTTTTCGGAAGCGGAAAATAAACTCCCGTCGAAATTATTTGCTTAAAATTAATCCTGTTTCGCCGGAGCCGAGCGATTTGGCCACTCTTCCCGCTCGCGCGGGGCGCGCAACATTCTTTCCGTATGCGGTGCTCGCTGCTGCATTATTACGTTATTGTATTAGAGTTAGTTCCACATGAATGTGCTCCGCAGCTCTGCTGCCCCATCAATATGATTCTCAAGTTTGATGAATTTTTACTTGCATCCTTTCACCCTTCCGCCTCCAACTTTATCTCCCGTCAACAAACCCCCGCTCAAGACTTACACAGTTCCAACTTTTCGCCCCGCCTTTGTTCCGCCCGGAGCTGTTTCGTGTTTGCAAAAAGCGCCGCTCGCTTTTTGTCCATCGCTCCCGACAACGGGCCCCGTTGTCAGAGCTTCTGTGTACCTTCGCTAAATTTGAGATCCAGAGAGATTTCTCAATGGGGTCTGCGGACCGATTATTGAAATTGATAGACAAAACTATAGACAAAGATGACAAAAGCGATATGGAGGGAACCTATTGGTGGAAGCTGGTGGTTACAATGGACAAAGGTAGTAGGAATAAACTAACTAACGGCAACCCACGAGAAACCCGACGGTTAGTCTATCATTTTCTCCCTTTAGTCTATAAGAACCACACATTTCGACCGAAAGGATCGCTCCATACCCCCCATGTCTTCTTTGTCTATAGCTTTGTCTATCAATTTCAATAATCAGTCCGCAGGTGCACTTGTCACCAAAGGCGTGGCGTTCTTGGCGATGTATCGAATGGTCTGTCATTTAAACATACGGGAAAGGATCGATACACAGGGTGTTCGCTATGTAAACTGTAACACAAAAATTTTGGGTTGATTTTGGTACAGATCGCGATGAATGTAGCGCAGACAAAAATGAAGAGATTAGGAAAATGACATCCTCCGATTGCAAGGTTTGGCATTCACTACTCGTTTTTTAATAAATTTCTCCGAGAAAACTAGCTGACGTTTCCTTTGGAAATTGTCGACCGTAGGCTGGGGTTATTAACTGTTTAACTTCCCGAATCGACAAACTTTTGTTTTGACATTTCTCTCTGTGTGGTTCAAAGTAAAACCACCGGCAGTATCTTATTTTTCAGCGAGGAAATGATTGCGCAGGGGTCAATAATCTTCTGACCTCTCAATCTCCTCCTCCTCTTCTGACTAAGCACCTTCCAACAAAAGTGATGACCTTATTTTTCCAACTTTCACAATCCAACGAGTCGCTATTAACCATCAAAGTTCTCCACCAGAGTTCCGATTTAATTGTTTTTCGTACGAAATTCTGTACGATTTTGCGAAATGTGCAGGGGGCAAAATCATAATTTAATGGAAATAATTTTTTTTTTTTTTTTCGTATTTTGAGCGACATCCGAGATTTTACAGGTTTCCAATGTTTCCGCGTGACTGACCGGATTTAGAGGAATATGGACCCCTAAATGGTCGGAACAAAACTATCCGAAGCTCACTGAAAGTTTCATTGCAGGCCTTGTAACTTTGAAGGAGCTTCGATGGTAAATCCTGGAATGGCTGAAACGGCGGCAACGCTTTCAGTGAGTGAATGAATCGCTTCAGCTCAGTCTACGTGCTGAGGCGCGGTGCGACGCGACGCGGGAAGGCATGGTATTTAATCTCCACTAAATTGACATTTTCACAATGCCGACGATAATTATATTTCCTAAACTTTGGAGACCCTTCCGCTTAATCCTCGCAACAGTCCGGGCTCCGGGGGACCTTGAAAATCCTGAAATCGACTCAAACTTTCGACTCGTTAAATGAGCCCAGGGACAACAATAATAGGCTCTTTTGAGTTATTTTATCGCTCTCAGTTCACTCTTATCGCTTTTCCCGTTCATCACTTTGAATGAGTCTTTAGCATACAATTTTCTTGCAGGCCTCGTCAACGTTGCCTTCTCCAACAGAAGTTCTGGAACTTGGCATTTCAACCTATTGGATAAAGTGATGGATGGAAACATTCATTGACAATTTAGGCATGTGTAGGTAAAACGGCGTATGATACTTGGTATGCTACTACGATTGTGCAACGTAGTTTTCTATTTGTAAGCAATTTATCCGGCAGTTCTGCTATGAATATTTCCCTGAATCTGCTCCGAGTTTTTCCTCATTGTCTAAAGGAAGTGAGTCATCTGTGGGCTGTGGGTGAATTTCATCTGCTGCAAACGCTATGAAAAATTGCACAATCCAGCACTGCAAGCCTCATACGCCTTTTTACCGGAAAAGTTCTCAATTTTAGAATATTGCTAAACTTTGTCATCGACCCCATAAACGAAGGTCATAAGAGAATACATGTATTTTAATTGAAAAAAGGAACCAATCAATACGTAACTACGTATAAAAACCCATTGATACATTCCATGGTATCAGGGATTTACCTCAAATAGTAAAATTTACAATTGCAATTAGGTTCTGCGACTAGCAGGATATCAGTGACAATCTATGAAAGTATTGCTTCTGACGCTTCAAAATTTCTGTAGACAATTTGGTGATGGAATGAATGGAATTGATGTCGAAGTAGAGGAGAAAAAAAAGACTATGGTGAAAAGGCAAATCACCAAAAGTTCTATATTTAGTCCTAGGGGGTTAAGTGTAAATGTGTGATTGTATGTTACATGTTATGCCGGTTACATGTTCGAGATTCAATTTATGATTAGTTCTAAAACCACGATTCAAACAAGACTTGATTCCCAGAGAATTTAATACAAATGTACAAATCCTACCTCAAGTTATCACTTTCGTGGTGTCCGCGCTGTGTAAAGCGGATAAATTCCGGTCGATCCAATTAAAAAACAAAAAATACAAGGATACAAAAAACACCTGTGTAAGGGCATGAAGGATAAGGAGGGAGAGCGGATATGAGAGCTTAGCGCGACATTTGAAATATGAAAAGCAAAGCAACAAACAGCTGATGAGATTAAATCATCGTGAGTAATTGAATCAACACACAAATAAAAGAGGGCACGGAGCCTTTTAAGGGTTTGATTGAGGACGTCACTCAGCGGAGGGGTTGTCCGCGCTCATTTTTTCCCATTCTTTTGATTTTTCCAGCAGTTAAATCCACACACGGCACAAATCCGGAGCAGCAAAGGGAAATATGAAATCCAATCGACACCCCCCTCGAACCCACACTCCGCCACTGCGGGCGTCGGAGTGAAAACAAAAGGAGGCTCCGCGCTTTATTTTTAGAGCACTTCAACTTCAAACAGAGCTTTTAGCTTCCTTTCTCTATCTCGCAATGAGATTCGAGGGATCACTTGCCTCAAAAGCCCTGGATGGAGCTTTTGAAAAAATTACACGCGAATCAGTTAATGGCCACTCCGAGGCTTGCAATGCATGAGAACATGGTTTCCTGACTGGGAGGATCCATTCAATTCCTTGCACCCACGATAAGTTGCACTTTCACTTGAGTACAAAAAATAAAAAAAAAAAAAAAAAACAGGCTCCATTATTTATTTAGCGTGGTTATTAACATTTCTTGAGGCAGGTAGGGAGCACTCCCCGACCTCAAATAGTGTCGTTCTCCGCTGATTGCTGAACGAATGATTTGTAAAGGAACAGATGATAATGATAACAATGTAATGATTGAGTTCGTGTGAAATGTCAGATTGTTTCTTTCACATTTGTAAATCCATGTGGTTTCCTTGCGCATACGGGGTGTACAAAAAGTCCGTCCCACCCCTGCTAACTTTTGAACGAATTGAGCTAGGGTAATGAAACTTTGGGAATGTTCCTATCTCAAAGGGGACCATCTTTCGGGAGGGGTCAAAATTTTGGTCCCCCAAAAGATGGTCCCCTTTGTGATAGGAACATTCCCAAAGTTTCATCACCCTAGCTCAATTCGTTCAAAAGTTAGCAGGGGTGGGATGGACTTTTGGTACACCCTTTATAATTTGAATACACTTCGCATCCAATACTTATGACATTATTTAGACTTAAAGCGTCGTTTCTTTTCGACAAAATGTGGTTTTCTTCAGTTAAAATCGTGCGGGTATAACTTAAAATAAGTTGTTTTACCAACCTTAAATTTAAGTTTAAAAGAACGATAAAAAAACAATGTATCTTTTGACTAATAATAAAAAAAAAAAAAAAAAAAAAAAAAAAAAAAAAAAAAATATCCACAAAAAATGACGCTGCAAGTCAAAATAATATCTGAAGAAAAATTTTTTTTCAGTGAGAGTCAAACTGATACGACTTAACGCGAGGACGAAGACTCTCGACCTTTGACGACCGATGAGTCTGACAACAAGGGCGAATCGAGGTCCCGGGAGCGCCTCTTCTGGCGCTTGGCAACCAACTTTTGACAAATTGAAAGCCTTTTCGCCCTTTCGCAACCCTCCCGCCCTCCCCCGATCCGTGCTAGCCCTCCAGCTACTTGTATACTTTCCATTTGGCCGTCAAACTTTTTACACCTGCGACTGCGCGGAGCTATTATCGACATTCGGTGATTAAATCGGACCATTAATCAAACGAGGCTCTGCACCTCTATCTTTTGTATTAATGAACCAGATATCGCCCCGGCGAGGGCTGCTCCCGACCACCCCTCAAAGGACACGGGGTGGGTGGCGATGTTTTTATTTCCTCCTTTCTCTTTTTTGTGCGGGCTCAGTCAGTTCCAGTCAAATTTTAATGATACGCCCTTGATAAACATCGAGTATCGGCACCACCACGGCCAGCCGCGAGGGAATAATTCATCAAGCTCCTGCTTCATCCACCTCGTCACTTCGGTTTTCCGAGAAATTCTACCTGTCACGTCTGAATTTAGGCTCGGCACTATCTTTATTTTTCCTTTGGAAAATTTCTAGTCTAGTCTGTTTCGGGGATTTACTCCTTGTTAAGTGAGATCGGTCACTTGCTATTGATAGATGCTCATGAGTTTTCAAGGGATAATAATTTTCAAAAGACACCCAGAAATACTATGATTAGCCTGCGGCGACAACCATGTACTTGCAAGAGTGGAAAATTTGTGTGTCTCGGCCTGAGATTGAAAATGAAATTTCACGTATATAAAGTCGTGAAATTTCACCTGAAATTCCAAGACACTTAATATTTTTCGAAAATAGTTTTAAAACATTGAAAAAATATGATTTTTCAAACTATTATGTGAAGAAGCTAAACTCAGTAAAATGACAAAATCCATAGGAGTGAGGTAATCCGTCTCTTTGGATTGGCTGCAATATTTCCCCTCAATCTCTCCATTCCCACCCTCTGCGCCCCAAAATGCATCAACAATCAACCTGACCTCAAAATTTTCTGGCTGTTTTGCTTGTTTTCTGATCGGTGGTTTCTACGAGTGTTAATTATTAGTTTAAATTAATCATGGTGACGAAAACACACCTTTTTTTGTGTTTTTCGCCCTTCATCTAGCCAATCAGTCTAGCAAGAGAAAAGTTGTGTGCCCTCACTTTAACTGGTCATCACCTCATCAGTCATCAATGCCACAAGAATGCAGCAGCATTCGACTGACAATTGCAAAAAGGTAAATAACGAGGTCTTAAATCTGTTTTCTACACTGCATTCATATTTCAGCAGTTTGAGAAGAATCGATGTCATCCGGTCCTAAGACCACAAAGCAATGGGAGAGCGCACTAAGACTAGAGCTTTCGGCCTAACTTCTCCAAACTTGAGATTAGAATCTCCTCAGATCTCGAATCAAATGCACACGAAGCAAAGTTCCACGTTGTTTACTTCCGTGACGTTAATTGGTACCACTTAGAACCCATTTTATTTCCTCCATGAGCAAATACCTCATCTGGGCTTCCCATGTTACGATATTTAAACCCTAATCGCTATCCTCTACGTATAAAAAATGTTCACGACCTCGCAAACAAAGGCACGATGAACGTTCCGAAAATACTGTAGCACGGCTAAAATCCGGCAGGGATAGGAAGGGGGGGGGGAGCTTCCTGCAAGATCCGCAATTCCTGAGGGACGGCGGGCCCGGACTGGAGCACCCTTGATAATGAGAGCGGCGGGAAAAATTTACATGACCATCATTTAGGTTAGGTCATAGTCAAACAGAACCGGGGCGCTCCGCGATCCCTTTCAAACGAGCCGCATCAATCAATGCCCCGGACCGACCTCCCCTCCTCCGCATTGCCGTAATAGGGAAGAACGCCGTATGAACCTTTAGGCGTTGCCAAATTTCTTTTGGTAAAAACCGAATTTACTGGGGAAATTGTGAACATTTTATTTCCAAAATTTACACACAATTTTGTACGCAATTTAATCTACAATATCCGAAGGTTTCAAGGAAAAATTTTCATAAATTCCGACGAAAATCCATGTTTTATCAGGGGAAATTTGGCAACCCCCGAATGCTCATACGTCGTTTTGCCTAAGCACGGCAGCACACCCCTCCACTAAAACGTGATTCACCGAAATGTAACGCACACCGACGAGTGAATTTAGACACATGCATGTTTGTATCTCTGGGCCGAGCCACGAGCGTCCCCCCGTTCCCTCCGGAACCCTCGGGCGGGTCTTCCTTACATACAGCGAACACCTCATTAACAGGCATTATGATGAATTCCCAGCGTTCGTAGCCTTTGAAACCTTTCGAATCATCGTGTAAATACACGCCGTCATTGAGTGAGCTGCACTGACATCACTGAAATATCATTTATCCTCCACTCGGGCCCCCCGCCTCCCCGCGACCCGGCGCGTATCGCTGACCATCCTTTTGTGAAGCGGCGTCAAAGCGCTCCATGTCGGCGCTCCCCCTCCGAAAGCCCGAATTACCCGCTTACCCGCCGGATCATCTGGTCAAGCCACGCTTCCACAAACAGCCGGCGACGCCAAGTTATCCGCGCGACGCCACACAGCAGAGCGAGTCAATAGGAGATGTCGGACAAAATTTGAAAACTTTAAACACGTATAACTCCATTTATACAAAACTTTGAGGTTCTAAAAGTGGTCCCATTGGTTTCCTCGTAAAATTTTCTTCAAGGAGGACCCCTCGAAATTTAACATGTGACGAAAGAAACACCAAAATTTGCAGTTTTAGTCACAAATTTGATATCCGACTTCTCTAATTGACTCGATCCAATGTGCGCCACTGGGTGCGATGACTATAAACCTACCCGCTACCACTTATAGTGAGAAGGCACCTCATATCGCCAATGCATGTAACAGCAGACAAATTTAAAATGATTGCGAGGAGTATTAAGAGCCGCGTGGCTAAATCGGCGTCGCGCGCTGTCCGTGGAACAGTGGCTTGATGGCAGCATTGGTGTGCGACTGGGGGTTCGCTGCCTGCCGGACGGTGGACCCACCGACTCGGGGGTTTTTATTCAGAGCCCCTCCATTTCTGTGCCCCCGGGGAAAGTCATGATGGGTGTACGAGTCGGAGCGACAAAAAAAGGGGTGGCTTGATAGGCGAGAGGCGTGCTCGACGAAATTACTGTCATTTCTCGCAGCATTGAAACAGGATTCGGTTTAATGATCCGCCAAATCTTGAGCCAGAGCAAATAGCTGCTCTTGTTTGATTCGCCCGGGGGCAGACGTTCCTGGAGACCGTCGACATGGATGGCGCATAGGGTCGACAAGAGAAGGTAGGAGTTGAAATGAAAAAATGATGACTTTTTTTTCTTGTCTCTGTTTTCATCTCCTTCTTTCGTAAATAATTTCAGTTAACTTAACATTTAGCTCGTCAAGTCACACATACTGCAAGGGCGCTGAAATACTTTGTCGCAAGTAGGAGAAACGGCGTACGAACGCTTGGGCGTTGTCCGCCACCCTCCCCTCCTCATCCCAATAAAAAATTTGCTCCTCGAAAGTATGCGATACTTGAGATAAAATTGTGATTGAAATCATCTGAAAATTATTCAAAAGTGCCCCTAAAAAGTCGATTTTAACGAAGACATTTGGCAACGTACAAGGTCTCGTGCGACATTTTTCCTTACAGCTGCAACGGGCTGAAAATTATAATTGATAGACAAAGCAATAGACAAAGAGGACAAAGAGAAAGTGGAGCGATCATTATGGTGGAAGCGGGTGGTTGCAATAGCCAAATAGGTAATAGTAAAGAGGTGTATCCAGTGTATCGTTTTCCCCTTGGTCTATAGCCCGTGTCCCAATATCAAATGAACTCATCAAATGCATCATCAAATGCATCATCAAATGCAAGATGGCAATTGTTCATCAACATCTGTCCAACTTTTGATAGCGGACTTGCGCGAAAACCAGTACGCATCTCCGTCATCTTACATTGGATGAGTTCATTTGATAGTGGGACACGGGCTTCCAAAAACCACCCATTTTAACCAAAAGGATAGCTCCATTTTCCCTATGTCTTCGGTATCTATCGCTTCGTCTATCAATTTCAAGAATTGGCCCGCTGCGAGCTGCTCCGTTATGGTGTTGAGCCTGTGGGCCCAATGACACCAGAGGTCACCTAAACCTCAGGCTAGTAGAATGTTGACTGGCTATTCATTTATTCACCGCTACAGGTTGGCTGGTTCGTTGGGGGCGGCTGTTAGCGAACCGTAAAATGAATGGTGGGACAAAATCAGAAAGTTCAGAGATTATGAGCAGAAAATAATAGCGGGTGCGCATGCGCACGGCCGAGGTAGCGACACCCACCCGACGCCAAATTTTCAGATTAATGCCAATAATTAAACGGAAAAGATCCCAATTATGGCTCAGTTCGGCGAGAAAGCAGTGCGACGCTCACACGTTTTACGCTTACACTTGGGCGGAGGGCGAGGAGAGTTGTCAGGTCCGGTAAAAATTGTAGTTACTACCGCACTGAGGACCTACAGATGACCTCTCAACGAGATTCGTCGATGCATGGCTGCACCGACCATGGATCCTTGCAGCCATAGATTGGTAACAGTTGCATAGACCATGAACAGCGGCAGAGCGGTCGCACGATCTAAAGGGTACCAGCGACAGAGCGTCAATTTTCCGCCGCCATCTTGGCTTTCTCTGAGATGCGCGCTTACAATATAGCAGCTCAAAGGAAACAATTTGTAGCTTATATTTCGTCTTATATAGCTTAATATCGTTAAAATTATCCAGAGGAAATTCACGTGAACTGGGGGCACGCGCTAAAAAAAGAACCGTCATTTGTTGTTGATGGATGTAGAACACAAGGCATAAAATCCGTGCGAATAATTTCTTTTTCTTGCTAGTTTTTGTTTGATTACATTGGCCGAATAGTTAAAACATATTGAACAAATCTTGGTGTGAAAAATTTACAAACTCGTTAAAATGCAGGCGCGAACCGCCAGTATCGAATCTGGCTCGCATTATGGTAACGGTGCAATGCGCTGGACGCTTACAATCCGCAACCTCTGAGTGACATTAAAGAAAACAAAAGTACATTAGTTCATCAGGACACATTTCATCCCCGATGTCTCAGAGTAGCCATCGGTCACAGTCGATTTAACTAGAGATTTTGTCGATCAATCAAGTCCTGTTGATTGATATGATCAAAAAATAAATAAATAGATAACTTGCAGCAACCCAAAGTATAACCATTAACATGGATATTTCTGACTGGGATGGAGTAAAATCCGAAAATTTACAGAGAAAACATATTTACTGGCTATAAAGATAGACCGTCCGTTCCGGGCTTAGAGGCCGAGGTTTCCGGGTGCTGGAGCCGTAGTTTCAATCGCTCCGGGTGCTAAACCCGGAACTCTCGGCTTCTGAGTCCAGAACGCGGACGGTACGTCTATACAAATACCAGTTAAGTACGGCCTCTACGACCGGAGTTTTTTTCCAGCGCAAATTTTTGTGGAAATAAATTTAGCAACGCCTTAATGTTGATACAACGTTTTTCCCGAGTGCATTGATTCATCCGTCGCTTATTGATGGATTGGGCGTGGACTTTTGGATTAGAGCGGTAAAAGGCAACCGCGAGAGGCAGGGGCAGCGCGGTGAAGCGAAGACGGCGTCACGCCTACCACGAGGGAAATAAAAAAAAAGATCCACTCAGAGCTCAATGGCCGCTAATTAATAAGTGGGCGCGGTTATTAAGCAAAGAGGAAATTAACGAGCATAACAATCTGTTGATGTTCGAATTAACTTGAACAAATAGTCGTACTTCCATCGCCCCGATCAGACACCAGGGTGCGAGCGGACACCGAACCAAGCTCATCGACGCGACGGGATGGGAACGAGAACCGGATGACCACCCTGATGCCGGATTTGACGGGTCCACTGCCCGGATACTCGGCTGCCGTTGGCTCAATCCTATGGGTCGATAACTTGCTGGGGCGCAATCCGGAAAAAAGCGCGAGCAGATGCTGCCGGAACGGCGCAATCCGGAAAAAAGCGCGAGCAGATGCTGCCGGAACCAATCAAATTGAGGCGATTTATTGGAAGATGGAATGTTCCAGCCGCAAGGTTTAAAACGCTTACAACAGAGTGCTTGATCCACGGGTGTGAGGACTTAACTAGAGGCCCTTTATACTGAGAGTCAAGACAACACCCCTCATGGAGTCACAAACGGGAATAAAGATTGCAGAAATTGAACGTTTTTCGTAATCATTGATCGGCCCATTCTCAAACTCCTTTCTCCGTTCCTTCTCTCATTCCGTTTGTTCCTTGCCGAATCCGTGATTCCCTGGTCCATTCCAGATTATAATCTTTGCAATCGGTGAAAATGTAATCTTTATTCCCGTTTGTGACACTGCGAAGGCCTAAAATACGGGAACCAATCAGAAATGGATTCACTTTGTCTTGACTCTCAGTATAAAGGGACTCTAGCTCAATTCTGTGGGTCGATTACTTGCTGGGACGCGATCCGGGAAAGAGAGCGAGCAGATGCCGTCAGAACCAATCAAATTCAGGAGATTTATTGGAAGATGGAATGTTCCAGCCGCAAGGTTTAAAACGCTTACAACAGAGTGCTTGATTCATGGGTGTGAGGACTTAACCTGTGTCTGTTAGAAGACCTTCTCAGTGACCGCCGTTTGTAAGATCTCTTGTCAACCTCTAGTCACCAAACCGATGGTCAGACTCTGATCAGCAGTCAATCTGCTAATCAGCCTAACTACTGGTTTGCGAGAAAGAACAGAGGCTGAACGGGACTTGACCTGAAGAAAACCGGGAGTCATACACACCTATACCTCTGGTCACGCTCTGGACAGCTCAAACTACAACTTTGATAAGCACCTGATCAGAGGTCTTACAATCGGCCCTGAGAACTATACGGTAAGAAATTTTGCGGCGGTACCCGCACCCCGAAGATTTCAGCAGCTGAAGCCGAGATACGCGGTCCCGGCTGACGAAATTCGGCAGAACTGCCGAATGCTCCATAGACTTTGTCAAGATCTCGGCTCCAGCTGCTGAAATTTTCAGAATGCGGATGCGGCCGCAAAATGTATTAACGTGCAAGGTGCCCCCTGGCTGATACGCGGCTCAACCATCCCGCGAGGGCGCTACCGCACATGAATGCATGATATTGACCCCCGAAGCTCAGACCATTCTGTTTAGCAAACAAGCCAGAATTTGGTGAACTTATTCGGCAGAAAACGTCACCCGAAGCTCATCAGCCATCTAGTAAAAACTAGGCCAACTGCCGAATTGCTGCTAGGATGGAACGTGGATGCCGTATGATCTGTTAGGTGCTACAAAATTTCCCCTCATAAAATACGAATTTTTAGGGAGGTTTCAGAAAATATTAGTTTTCAATACATTCTTCGAAGGATTTTATTCGCAATTTAATCTTTATTATCTGGAAATTTCAAGGAGGGATAATACTTATTATGTCCCGAATCCTAAATATTTAATCACACGAAATCTAGCAATGATGAAAATGTTCATATACAGCGTTTTACCTTAGCAAGGCAGTCAACAGCCAACCCGAGGATGATGACAGTTGCTGTCTTGTAAATTGTTCATCATGCGAAAGGGTTGAATCTCGAAAAGTAAAAGTTTTCCCTGGAGCAGAGAGGTTAAACGATTGTCTCCCCTTGTTTGTGACAGGGACTGTGAGATCTGGCAAGGGCGCTATCGTTGATAAGAAAAGCCGTGGGTAATCGATTGCTAACAGCGCGGGTATCGGACATCTACATTAAAGAATTGCTCGTGTATGCTAATGATGCGACACGCTGCCACTCGCGGTAGCCGAGATCTGCTACTTGAAAGCTCCGCGACCGGCTAAGCAGGCGCGGATCTCTTAATCTGCCTACACGTGAGACTTCATTAGTGGCTGTGATTTAGGCGCGGGCCGCATCTTGCATCTCGCGCCCGTATTTATGCCGTCTCGTCCACTCTGCCGTGCTAAGGAAGAACGCCGTATGAACATTCGAGAGTTGCCAAATTTCCTTCGATAAAATGTTTATTTTTGAGGAAAGTTATGCATGTTTTTCCTTCAAGTTTTCAGAATCTTCAGGTGAAATTCCAAACAAAATAATCTGAAAAATTGGGAGGAAAATATTCATAAATTTACCAGAAAATTTGCTGTTTATCAAAGGAAATTTGGCAACGCCTGAAGGTTTATACGGCGTTTTTCCTTAGCACGGCAGCACTCCTCATGGGGCTGGAGGCCCTCGCTCGGCCGCTCGCCAAATGCGGCTACTGGCCACTCGACGAATCTGCCGTGCTAAAGAAAAACGCCGTGTGAACATTCGAGAGTTGCCAAATTTCCTTCGATAAAATACTTATTCTTGAGGAAAATTATGAATATTTTTCCTGGAAATTTCCAGGAACTTAAGATCTAAAGACGAACAAAATTCTCTGAAAAATCGGAAGAAGAATATCCATAAGTTTACCAGGGAATTTGTGTATCATTAAAGACAATTTGGCAACGCCTGAAGGTTCATTCGGCGTTTTTCCTTAGCACGGCAAAAATGCGACCAACGGAATGCAGCGGTGACCGAAGCATCGTCGAAACGACGCACAAAGGATCGAGTCAATAGGAGAGGTCGGACAAAATTTGGAAACTTTAGACACGTATTATTCCGTTTATACACAACTTTGATGTTCTAAAAGTGATTTCATTGGTATTCTCGTGAAATTTTCTTCCAGAGACACCTCTTGAAATTTAAAATGTGACGAAAGAAACATCAAAATTTGCTGTTGTTGTCAAAAATTTCATGTCCGACCTCTCTAATTGACTCAATCCACTGTGCGGCGCGGCGGTCGGCTTGTAACACATATTAGTACCTACAAAACTGCAGGAATACTTCACGCATTGCGTCAATCACAGTACGTTCAGCGGCGGTCGGCGTGAAACGCATAGCACCTACAGGACTGCATGAATACTTCACGCATTGCGTCAATCACAGTACGTTCAGCGGCGGTCGGCGTGAAATGCATAGCGCCTACAAGACTGTAGGAATACTTCACGCATTGCGCCAAACACATTGCGGTCAGCGCGGCGGCGGAAGTTAAAATTATTATGAAACCACATATATGTTTGTTCTTGCATAATTCTTACGTTCATTTCTTACAAATGGAAGGCCTTGTGCACACAGAGATAGGTTTACGAAACTTAACTTTCGTGCAAAGTTCCGTGAACTTTTACTAGTAGTGCTGACAGGGCTTTCGCAAAAAAAAGTACCCAACTCGATCCTATGTGCAGCGCCGCGCCACACTTGACACCAACCAAGAGCTTCGTAGCATGCCGAGGCTGTTACAGAAGCTAAAGGTAGCGGCGTTATTTGAAGGGAGCATCCCCCACTCGTTTCAAAGGGCCTGGATCAAACACAAGAAAAACGGACCAAACTTGCCGAACACTTGGTATTTTTAAGACTTTCATTCAAAAGTTTTGAATCATAGCGTGATGGAGGCTTATTTTTTTGGCAACAACTGTGGTAAAATTTGGCATCATGTTATTTTGACGACAAACCCCCCTCCCAAAGGTCATTCCCCCTTGGTTTTGGTGAAATGACGCCACTGAAAAGTTCGTTACAGAAGAGATATATACACACTGGCTTGTGTTTGTGTTTGCAAATTGCATACATTAGGTAATCATCATGGATAATCAGCGACCATTTGACAATCAACCTGGTATGCAAAATGCAGGCAGGAATCCAGACCCGGCACAATAGTAATATCAAGTAGGATATCACGATGGGCAGCAGGCGGAAGCGATGCGCGCCAATGACGAATTAGTCCAAAAAATGGCGGAGAGTTTCACTTATTTATTTAAGATGCAATCCCGGGGCAGATCACCCTTAAAAATAGTGCAACTTTATCATAACGACACCGCAGGATTGATCAAGGAATCCGACCGTCAAGACCGCGCAGGAGGAGGAGCCCAGTAAATTTCACGACAACGGCCATTCAGTAACACAAATACTCCTGGACCATTATGGACCCTCCTCCCAGAACCTCCCTTAGTTGTGCTGCTTTAATTCAAGAAGCTACTTTGTCCATATATATATAGATTTACCCTCATAGGTGGCACTTTAAGAGGCCATATGATTGTTTGGATCAAATTTGATATACTGGAGTATCTCTGTGGAGGCATCGCCAATAGCGTCTTCAAGCAGCAACGAGTGTTCACGCGTTTAGAAATTGTCGTTGCATGACAACGAACGGTAGTTCCAAAGGCTTACTAACTATATCAGATAACATGAATCTGAATGGAGAGTAGCCTGGAGAATGGTACCTTCATACTACCGTATGGATACTGATGGTTTCCATGGAGACCCTAATTGGGATCCAGAAAAATGGCTGAGACTCTAGAAGGAAGGGGAATGCACTCAACCTTTGACGGTTATCACCTATACTACGTGTTGCCAATCTTACCATTGATAGTAGAAGTCAAGGTTAAGATTTGCGTAAAAACGGCGATACAGACTGATGAAGCCTCATTTTCTGTTATTTTGAATTATATTTGCTTGCAACGTTGATGTTACTTACAAAATAAGATCGAGAGACCACGGTTAAATTCGGTGAAAATCTCCAGCAACAGCAATCATCGACTTACCTATAACAGAGAAAAGACGACAGTTCTATAAATTAAAGTGCTCTAGTAGTGATGATTTTTCAGAAAAAAACATAACTTGGTCGTCTATATCATCTTCGCAAACATCGATGATGATAATTTTTCATGAGAATAATCAAAACTTCGTTTACAGAGAAGAGTTGTTCAAAGGGAGCCCTTGCCTTACAGTGTACTTACATTACTCAGTTCATTTTCTTTAAGACTCCGTGATGAAGGCTTAGCAAAGACAAACCTGAACTAGAATTAAACGGGTTCAAGTATAGTGTTGAGGTAATTATGTGAGCCTGTGTGGTTGGGGGGTCCATCTCCTGTTGCAACGATGGGACAAAAATTGTGAAATTCGGACTAATATTGGTACATTCCATTAGTACCTATTTTGACATGATAAAAAAATAATTTGATTGTCGAGGCTTGGTGCACTCAATGCTACAATCCTTTCAAACTTGTTTTTCTTATGCTTTCTCTTCAATGGAGGGCACTTCCTTAACATGTCCTTTATCAATTAAGGGCCGTTCCTGTCACAAGCGTCAACTACCAGTTGAGTAGCTGTTGACCGTCAACTACCGGTTGACGTGTCTTGTCAATTTTCAACCATCAGTTGAGTTCCCGTTGACCGTCTGTTACTCAACTGCTACTTTTTCTGGCTGTCGAGTCTTCAACCATTTGAGACCATTTTATAACCTCACTTTTTTCACACTGGATGTTATGTTTTGGTTCTTACGGTTGTTGGCGTGATCTGTCTTGCGATATTCGTTAATAATTTTATGGTTTGAGTTTCTCTAATTAAGTTTGAAAATGTTGGCTCTCTATGATGAGTTCGTCAGCCCCTCAGATGACGAGGAAGAGTATGTATACATTCCACGGAGACCTGCCCTCCGAAGGGCCAAGTGAATTATTTTGACTTATTGAGCGAACCTCAATTTTTCATGCGGTTTCGCCTGAAGAAAGAAACAGTGGCCTTGCTACTCGTCCAAATTGAGCCCATGATCAGGGTTGCAAGCGTGAAATGAAAAATATGAAAGGTTGGAAGTTTCAGTGAAATATTTCATGAAATTTCACAAACCTGTGAAAAATATGAAAAATTGGAAAAATTGGATTTTCTCGCCGCCAATTGACAGAATATTGATATCAATACTTTTACTTAGCAAACATATAATTCCAGAACAAAAATATAGTTCCTGTCTTTGCTGTAATTCAGTAATTGGAAATCTGAAAAAATACCAAACCTATAACCTTATAACTCTTCATTCGTCAACCATTTTCAGATACACAATTTGTTTTTAACTACATATTTCTTAAAAACTCAAACTGTTCCAATGGAATAATTCATGAAGTTTCTAAAAATACTGATGACTCTGTTTGATGCTTAAAGCGAAAACAAAAAAAATCAAATGTCATGAGAAAAACACTGGTATCGTTGAAGGGTGCCATTTGGAAGGATTCTGTTCCCCCTCCCCAGAATCTTGCAACATTCACATACATACAGAGTTAAGAAATTTCGTGAAAGATTATAAAAAGAAATATCATGAGGAAATTTCAAGAAATTTCATTTAACACACAGAATTCAGGATTAAACCCTAGAAACTTATGAATCTCCTTAAGTCTCTTTATACACACGTGGTAAACTGTGAAAGGGAACTTTAGAAATGTCCAGAAAGTTGAGTAAAACAGCAAAAACATATATAGGTAATTTTAATTTTTTTTCTCAAATTTTGGTTGAACACACAGCCGTACTAGTTGAACATCAAAATAAATTTTACGGATAGAGTAAAACGTTATAGCTTTCATACTTGGAACAAAACAAATTTCTTGACTATAAAGAATTCTAGTACCCCCTAATAGTTTCACCTTATTTCTTGGTACAAAAGGGAGGGAGGGATCTTAAACTATCCTTGAAACAATTTAATGGATTTTTCAGGAATTAACAGTTTCCTTCGCTAACGTATTTCTTTTTTTAAATAGGAAATATTTGATACACAAGTAGAGTACCTGTATTTTTGAACTTCGCAGTGCTAGATTTTGAGATCGGTAAGTAGGCAGGTATTTTACATTTCTTGAATCTGAGAGAGAATGTTTGACATTTTGTCGGTCGAAAGAAATTTCATGAGGAAAAAAGAAATTTCATGAAATTTCTTGTGATTTCTTGTGAAATTTCACGAAATTTCGTTCGATGAAATGTCTTTTAGCAACTCTGCATACATATAAAAATAAAATCTAACAATATTAATCTCAGCAGGAATCACATAAGGTCCGAAAAAAGTTATATTTCCCCAATTTTCCAAAAAAATTCCTTCGCCCTTTTGTGGAAGTTGTTCCCTACCCTCGGAGTCGAGAGTCGAACACGAACACACGACGAGTGACGTGATTTCTGTAAAATAATGGCTGCCGATTGACCGGAAATGGCTTTTTTCTTGCATGTTTTGGAAAAGAGTAGTACTGCAATCAGACACTCATCAGTCAACAGCCTGTTGAACGCTAGTTGACGAACTAGAGGTTGAAATTTCGTCACAAGACACCCGGCTCCGCTGAACTGGTAGTTCGCCTCAACTACTAGTTGATCAACTAGCAGCTAACACCCAGTTTGACAGGAACGGCCCTAAGCTACTCTTTCGGTTCCTTTCCGTCTCACAATGAGGGCACCTACTATGATTTGAGCTTTCCACTCAATACCCGCTCCGAAAGTAGCTCCTTAGTTCGGCATGGGACAGAGAATTGCGCCAAACCTCCATCATAATAATTAAATTCCTTTCATCTAGGATTAGTGAATTGCGATTGACCACCGAGACGACTGAAGAAGGAACAGAGAGATGAAGAGAATCGACTTGAGCAAGCAGCAAGAGTGGAGAATTGACTTAACAGAGGAAGCCGGAATTGGCATGCATCAATGCGATTAAAATTGTGGTAATTTAAGGGAATAGAGTTTGAGAGTACTCGTAGAGTAAAATTTTGGTTAAATGAATTGAATGAACTACTCTAAAAACGCTCTTCGAAGTATTCTGTAACAATCTGCGAAACATTCATGACTTTCCATACAGAATCAAATGAAACCCGACAACCGTGGTTAAGAACCGGGGCGGTGTTTTACACCTGCAAAATGGATTAGGCCGCACATCAGCCTTCAGATGTCATGCAATTTGTACTGATTGATTTACGGCTAAAATCTGCAAGGATTTGGATTATCATTAGAGCTGGTACCATAAGCGATGAAAACACTCCCAGCAACCACGCCATTATGCAAGAACTAACCGCGTAAGTCTCGAATGAAGAGGGTGCCGACAAGCAAAAACTGCGTAAAAATATACATGGCAAAAGCAAATAAATATACGACTGACCGGCCGGCGGCATTGAAATTTAAATGATAGCACAAGCCGTGCCTGCATACTGAAAATGTTTGTGCTAACAGTATGACACGTGAATTTCACGGACTCAAAGATAAAATACTTATAACAGGTTCCACTATTGTTAGGGATGTGCAACCGTTTCCCGTCATTTTATGAATTGTGAATATCAAGACAGTTGAGCTCTTTTCACGAAACATTTAAGGTGATGGCATTCGTTCCGCGCGGGAAGTTTAAAAATCTACTCCGAATTTGGAAAGAAAATACTCCAAAAATGTCATAATCTTTCCGCATTTAAGGAATCGAAATACTCAATTTGGTCCCCCTTTTATATGTAAAAAGTGAAGTGCATAACATATAATAACCTGGTCAAAATCAAATCAACTCTTTTTCTGAGCCGCACACCGAAAAATACAAACGTACATATAGTCATAAAAGTCGCTTTTAAAGCACGCTGTGTTGACAGTCTCAGCAAAATTTCAAACGATATTTATGTCTTAGTGTCTATTCAGTCGCCCTTTCGGTAGATTTAAGCTCTTCTTTTCTGACTGTATTGGTTTCTTCAGGACGGCGTTTAAATCAAGCACCAATCGCTGAGCATTTTTGCCAAATTGACTTGGTGGTAAACCGCCTCTCAAAATAATTCGAGCTACAAGTGGCCGAATGTCAACCGGTCATTCATGCAGTGGTTTACATCGCTTTGTGCACTTTGCGGTGGCCGAGATCAACAGGGCGACACTTCAAAGCTCCCTCGACCAGCACTCAGCGCCGCCGATTTGCGTTTCCAAAATTCACCGACTTTCCATCATTCTTGCGGAAAATCTGCGAGGATTTGCAACAATGCTCCCAAAAATATGCAACGTTGCGCTTCCCCTTGCTCCGCTCTCTTGACCACTGTCCACTTTCCGCAACCGGGACCTCAAGCCTTCATTCAAATATTTACACAGAGCAGAGTCAGCTCTGTTTGTGCGTTTTGATTTTAAAGAGACTTATGAATCCTCTCTCATTCAGAACGCGATGAATAATTACGGGAGAAACATTAGTTTCAGCGCATGGAAAACGCGCAGCGGGGCTTTGAAAGCACTTACTTCCTCCTTCCTTACAGCTCAATTTGAGCATTTCTTGGGGAAAAAAGTTGTACTTAGACGGTTAGTGTCATATGTAAAAACGTGAATTTGGCCTTGAGCCATGATTATATTATGGCGTATTTCTATCAAACGGAGCTATGTGCATTAAGACATGAGCCCTGAGACCCATAAAAATACGTGCATAACAGGACTCACGTCATATTGCACATAGTTCCGTTTGACAAAAATGCGTCCATTAATGGGTTCATTTTTTCATTGGAGTTTGCACTAACAATAATTGATTCAATTGATGCACCTTCCAAATTGCGACCTAAGAGAGGCTCAGTTAAGATATATCAGTTAGTACAGTAATAGTATTAAATTCTAGGATAGAACCATCGAAATAAAATTAAAGCAAAGGAAAAATGGGGGGGGGGTGAACATTTTTAAGTTTATTGTAAATGTTCCTATGGCTTCAAAGTAATATTTAACTTTAACTACATTCCTCACGAACAGTGGACGGTGCTATGTTGAAATAATATTATGTAACTTTTAGTGATGGATACTGGTGTTCACGACGGAGAAATTTTACGGAAGGTCGATTAATATATTTCAAGAAATGATACTTGCCGTGCATATTCTTCTACTTATGGTTGTTGCAAAATACTTCAAAATGTTGCACTATGTTCAAACCCTTAAAAAAATTAAGCTAATGAGAAACTAACAGAGAAAATGGTGCGTGAATGTTAAGCAGAGTTAATGACCTCCGTTTTTTAATTTCATAAACTTACGCAGGCTGTAATATGAATGAATCAACGGAAAAAGGCCATTCTTTGAGGGATCTGGGCGGAAAATGTATGCACTCACACTCACAGCCAATAAGGGCGGTTCTCATCATGATCTGTGACTCGATTGACCTTCGAATTGAACCGAGGAGCTCAGCCACCGTATCAAACTGCGGAGGAAAAGTGGGCGGACCTTCGAAAAAATCGCTGAATTCCCAACGAATATATATACCGCTACACATTCGAAATAAATCAGAAAACCCTCTTAATTTCCCCCGATACGAACATAAATAACATGAATCATACGTTCCTTGAAAGCTGTTGACTTAATTTCCCTTCTTACTCGCGCTACCCGACCATCGACAAAGACATCCCAGCGGCGACCCTCACGACTCCACAACGGTAATAAGAATACGCCTACCCTTGGCGGGGTGGGGGCGGCTTTTTATTTACCGAGGAGCGATCGGTTGGCGGGACTGATAGCGACTCGACATCCGGTTCGGGAAAATTCGCCCCGGCCTAATGGGTATCGACAGGCCTGGGCTGGAATCAATCGGGGTCGACCCGCCTCACTGCCTCATTTGCCGGGCGATAGATGGCGTGGCGCGGCAGGCGGAAATCGGAAATCCATGCGACGGCACAATAGAGTGTGTTTATTATAGCAATTTAGAGACAGACGACCCGTCATGACCCCCAGCGACGCCCCATGGGACATCTGACGGCGGCACGCAATAATTACATGCATCTCACTGTTTGCGAGAGCCGCTGCTTTTTTCCGCCGAAGACTACGGTTGCTCCTGGTGGATGCTGCGAGTCCAGCTTACGTCGCGGAGCGCACCTCCGTGCGTAGCGGGATTATTGAAATTGATAGACAAGCCAATAGACAAAGAAAAAGGAGGGAAAATAGGGGGGGGGGGGGGGGTGATCGGTTTAGTAATCATTTCATTCACTCGGACATCTAATTTTTGTGACACATGAAATGACTCGAACATTGACTTTTTTTAAAAACTGTCAGGCTGTATCATTAGTTACTCTTCTCCAGCATCGAATGAATTGTCGTTCTCTTCCTTTAATTTAGCCTGAAACAACATTTAACTGATAATTTGTTTCATTTATGAGAGATATGAAACCATCTAAAACCGAACAAAAGGCAAAAATAGTTTAGATAGATTAAGATAAATAAGTGGTTGCAATGGATAAGTTTACAACAACCACCTGTTTCAATCGATAAAATCGCTCCACACTCACATTGTCTTCTTTCTCTATAAATTTCATTAATCAGTCCGCAAGGTTTTCATTTTTGGTGTTCAATTCTAATTTCAAGGATTAGCAGTCAATAATAATTAATTGACCGCGCTGTTTGTGCTGTCAATATACTTTACAGAAATGGCTGTAATTTGGTTTCTTCTGTTTTCAGATATCATTGAAAAACTGCGCGGCAGCCCAATTGCTGCCCGCACAATTCGATATTTTTCAAATTTCGTATCTCGCGTTTGACGTTGGTTGAAATCAGTGCCTACCGTTGGGTTTGGGTCGGATAGGCAACTAAACTAACCGCACGGTGAGGCGTGGGGTATAGCGGAGAAATGAAGTCGCTCCAAACAGTGATCGTGTTCTTTTAGGGAACCCTCCACCATTGAAACCTGCTTGACAAAGGTGTTAATCACCATAATTTGCTGGGGCAACTAACAATAATGGACCACTAGACAGGGTATGAAATTCAGCATTCTGATACATGTTTCTCAGCCAAAATTTTACGTAGAATACGTTGCGCACAACGAAAATTACCGAAATCAACTCCTTACGAAGATATTTATTGATTCTTGATGCGTGAATTCAAACCACCCGCTCATGAAAACTCAATGCTCTACGTGATTCACATCGCGCGCTAACGGTTATCATGACAGTCTCTGCGATATAAAAATCTAGCAACCTCAATCTTGACGCTTTGGCTCAGTTATAGCAAATTGCTAGTAGTTTGAACAACACATGGTGGGAAATGAACATTGCTCGATTGAGGAGCTTGCTGAAACCGTTGTAGTGGGCGATTTGATTCACGTAGAGATTTGAGTTTCTTGTGAGCGGGCAGTTCAAATTCCTCGTAACCAATGTGAAATAAAAACGTTAATATCTTCGTTAGAAGTTGGTTTCAGTAATTTTCGTTGTGTGAATCTTTTTCTACGTGAAATTCTGGTTAAGAAAGATGGATCAGATCGCTTAAATTCGTACCTTGTCTAGTGGTCCATTCGCTTGCACATTGCGGCGATAGATGTATGCGAAATACGTTGAGAGAAATGTAAAATATTTTGAGAAACTTCGGACCTTAAAATGAACTGTAAATTTCGTTAAGTAAGCCGCATCACACTTTTTCGGTAAAATTTGTAGGTCTGTCAATAATTCGCGGCTCCTTCTCGGAGTTAGCAAACGTTCTCTAAAAAAGGAGAAACGAGGGTCTTCAAAATTTAAAAACAACGGCATGGAGTGATACAATCTAGTTTTGAATTGACTTTATGAAAGACACTATTGAATTCAAACGGCGCGCCTCCATTCCACATCGTGCTGTGAGGAAGATGAAAAGAGCCCGGAGAATATAAATATATTAGCTGAATTCCGACTCGAACGTACCCTCTGATGTGATACCACTCAGTACCAATCGCACATGCATAATGGCCTGAACAATCAATGAAACACTACCCTCGGCCGGGGTCACGCGAACGCCACTCTCTTCAGCCTTTTCATGATCTGCCATTTAGGAATGGACACGAGAGATGAAACGAAATCTGGGGTCCAGCTCGAATCGGAAACTGCAAAAGGAGGGTCACGTGACCTCGTCGCGATGATGCCATTTGGTTTTTACATGGGTTTTTTGGGCGCTTCTGGGTACCAGATGCGCCCTTTCCAGCCGTTCGACTCCCCCGATGTAACATGTACTATACTACATACCGTTTTGCCTTATGGGTAATGACGCCATTCTGGTACACCCGGGAAAATTTGATTTTCTTCTGCATCTGGTATTCGTAAAAGTTTTCGTGAAATGTTCTGTTTTTAAGCATAACAATCTCGCACGGACGTATTACCTGGTTAAACTATTTTGGGGCTTCGTTATGCTTAAATGCCTCATATTCGAGGTTGTAATTTCAGATTGATTCGAAAAAATCACGAACAGTCACGTGATCTCTTCATTTTAGTGACGTATTACTGTGCTATTTTGTGATTGGTTCATTTTCACGGCGCAGCATCGTCAAGCGTCAGCTGTTTGCGGCTCTGGGTTGAAGGTTTAAGGTTATGTCAGAGAGAATAGAAAGTTAGAGGGCCGACTCGATGCTAGGTAATTGAAACAGATGCGCTCGCAGCGCGCTCGCTGGCAACGTACGCAACTACTATTTTCTATTGTTTTCCAGAGACTAGCGGCGGGTATGTTGCTGCCGGACCACCTTCACGTAGGCAATTTGTTATACATCGTCCGTCCGCAATACTCTCGCTTGGCCGTATGAAAACGTTCCTCGCATGCGCAGTGTTAAAGAAGCGCCCTCCGACGCTTTGGCGTTGGAACTGCTTGTTTTTATTTGCATCAACGAAGCACTTGAGCACCACAATGGATGGTTCCGCAACAAAATGATGACCTAAATCCAAGTTTTTTCCTTTCTAACGTCTCCGTCAAACTCACATTTTGTAGGGTTTTCCACTTACGGGAAGATCCATTTGCTTCATTCTAATGTGATATAAAAATACGAATGTCTCGTTGATGAGTGAAACTCGGGAACTACCTTGATGTCTACCAAGTTCTTTTGGCCAAGTTATCGCGTAACATTTTACCATTAGTAGTGTTGCGTAATATATTAGTACTCGTGGTCAGCTAGCTATGAAAACACGGAGACCAAGACAGGAATTGTTGGTTCGCACAATAATCTATTACAGAGAAAAAAAAATTCTACTGTTGTTCCTTCCAATTGTTCATCAGAGATAGCAGGGTCGTCGATATAATCACCTCCCGTCTCGTTGTTTTGAAGAGTTGTTTCTTCCGAAAATTTTATTGATTCACTCAATTTGGCAATATCTCATCCGCGGTTGACAAAAATACGTCCCAAGTTCTATCTTCGGTGCAAGCAACGTTGCCAGAAGTTTTTCTACGGGACACGTTTTGCGCGGAAATATCGATAACGATTTTTGTAGGGAAATGACAACAAACAGAGCAGGTTTTTGTTCGGAAAAGGCATACCTCCTTCAGGAGATACCGGAAAAAAAAATTCCGTTTGAATCCGGCAGACTTGCTTGAATTTCAGTGAAACTGTCTACTCGTCATGGGGATTCTAAGTATCGCAACAGTTTTTTAGACAACACAAGGGCTGCCGCGCGCAGCCCCGGGGGGTCCTTTGGATGGTTATCCGGACGACGCGACGGGCAAAGGGGAGGCTCTTCAACAGAAGGGCAAACGAGGGTAGTTATGTGTGTAATTTGGCGTAATTATAAGACTCATCAGTTCGCGGATCATTGAGGGGCGGGAGAGAGGAAAAGGGTCAGGCGTTGCGTATATACCTCTCGCTAGTCGCTCCGCTGGAATGTCTAAAGGGGCATTTTTCAAATACTGCAAATGCCCGTCTTGCAGTGAGCACGTTCAAATATTCCGGGTGCCATCCTTTTAATAATCTTAGCGGGATTAATAACCGTTTGCAAATATTTTTACACCCCGCTTTTTGCCGAGCGCAGCTTCCGAACGCGCGATGTCCATCCCATTGAAATCGTCCCTAAAATGACAGGACCCGTCACTGCCTGGAATAAATGTTTAATCGGCTCATGTGAGACCTATTTCTCTTCAGATTTTGAAATTTGAGAAATGATGTAAATGTCAATCCCGAATTAAATGGCCCAAAAGCTTAATCAAAACCTCAATGATCTTCGGCAAAGCGTGGATGAATTGAATGATCGATTATCGATATTTTTTCATTAGATGCTATCGTACAGAATTGATTGTCAAGGCATTCGTTGCGAATACACTGTATATCGATCCTTTTCTATAGGTTCCAATGAAAAATCAATCGATACATCGCAATTCACGCCACGCCACTGTTAATATTAATAATAAAAAATTAATAAATTAGCATACAAGTTTTTGTTTTCAGACGTGCTTACAGTGCGTGCAAACAGAATATTATCTTGAATGTGACAAAAATTAATCCCGTGCATTCAATGCAAACTCATCTACGGCAGCTAGGTTTAACTGACTGCGTTAATCTTGCGAACGACTAACGACCATTGATGACGATTACACGTAAGAGGGAGATTTGAACATTATTAAAGCCTGATTTTTTGCGTAAACTACGCACAGTGGATCGAGTCAATAGAAGAGGTCGGACAAAATTTGGAATCTTTAAACGCTTATAACTCCGTTTATACTAACTTCGAGGTTCTAAAAGTGGTTCCATTGGTTTCCTTTTGAAATTTTCTTGTAGAGGTACCCCTTAAAATTTAAAATGTGACAAAATAAACATCAAAATTTGTATTTTAGGCAAACATTTCATGCCCGACTTCTCGAATTGACTCGATCCACTGTGCTGCGCTCAGTAGACGAATCACGAGCAGAAATCGGAAAAAGGCGACTAAATTTCCTTACGATAATCCAGTTCGCTAGATTCCATGGATTTTGTTTTACACCAGTCTTAAATGAAGAGACATTGCAATTAACCAAAGTTACGAGGCGAGGACAGGAACGGTAAATCCGGTGCGGTGCCGGCTTTAAAGACGACCGAATCGTTGGGTGTCAAAACCGAGCTAGCGCATTAACGGATGCACCCTAGATGTAAGAGTTCATACGAATCTGAGGGCTCATCAGAAAATAGAGATGTATGATCCCGGGCCGGGTTTCCACGTATAAACTCGGGCGAAGGAGCAGGTTTATTGGGGGGACAGGAAACATGCACGACGACGGATAGGTCACTCTGGGAGTCGCAGCGCTCTCGATTATTGGCCCTGGATGTGGGTGGCCGCTTTTACGGCCGCGGCCGGCCCGCCAACTCGCGCCCGCCGAGTCCACGCATTCAGTCGCGAGGCGCGAATCATCGATTCCCCATTTGAAGCTATGGCAAAGAATCGATTATTAAGGTGTTCGTTGCCAACACCCTGTTTATCGATTTTTTTCCATGGGTTTAAACGGCAGATCAATCGATATATCGCAAAACACCACGCCACCGAAACGGAGTGTGGCGTAAAAAACGTCCCGTTTCGACGCCGACCGCCGACTTGGAGTCGGAATTGCATATCCATGCCGCAACTCTGGAACCACTTCGTTTCAGAGAGCGCCAACTTCGGTGGAGTTCATTTCGGCTGAGTTAAATCGTTCGAATACTGTAAGTAGACCAAACGCGAAAAAAAAAATTCTCTTTCTTTTGCTAAAAATCAATGTGTCTAGGCAAATTGTTACAGTGTAATTTGGTATTGCTTGATAACACTTTTTTTATTGTCCGGATGGTATGAAAATACTAAGGGGCCTGTAAAAGTTGGAGAATAATGAGAGGATCGGCCCGCTTTAAACAGAAGGGACCAAGCCACATCACCTTTCGCCAAATTTAATTGGGCAGTTAAATTTTCTGTGGATTTTCTGCATAGTACGAAGCAAGTAAGTTAAAAATTCAAAAGAAATCGGCACCAACATTATCTTGTTCAGAAGTCCCGGGGCCACCGAAGGTGTCAGCCAATTTAACCAAAAATTTGGTCAATCAACCAAGTCTTGTTGGTTGATCTGACCGAAAAAAGCAACTCTCAGCGTTAATATAGACATTATTTGTCGTGCACCGAACCAAAGAATGACGACCAGCGGGCTGAATATCGAAATTCATAGAAAAAGCGATAGACAAAGAAGACATAGTGAGTATGAAGCGATCTCATTGGTTAAATCGGACGGTTTTGATAGACTATGGGGAAAAACGATAGACTGATTGTCGGGTCTCTGGTCGGTTGCCGTTAGTTAGTCTATCACTTATACCCCCTTTGTCCATTGCAACCATCAACTGCCACTAACAGGATCGCCTCATTTTCCCTCAGTTTTGTAGGTCTATCGCTTTGTATATCAATTTCAATAATCAGCCCTCTGGAGCTGAAACACGCAGTACCGCCCGACGCAACATTCCTAGAGACCTCGGCTGGATTCTGGCGAGAACAAAAGCTGCGCTAGAGAAAAGTTCCACAAGATAGCCGGGGCGGCGCGGCGCACAAGGGATGGAGTTAATTAGAGAGGTCGGACATGAAATTTGGAAACTTTAAACGCCCACAACTCCGTTTATACAAAACTTTGATGTTCTGCAAGTGGTTAGATTTGTTTCCTCGTGGAGTTTTCTTCTCTAAGCACCTATTGAAATTTAAAAAGTGACGAAATGAACACCAAAATTTGAAGTTTTAGTAAAAAAAATGACCAACCTCTCTAATGGACTCGAATCAATAGGAGAGGTCGGCCAAAATTTAGAAACTTTAAACGCCTTTAACTCCGTTTCTACAAAACTGTGACGTTCTGAAAGTGGTTAGATTTGTTTCCTCGTGGCGTTTTCGTCTCTAAGCACCCCTTGAAATTTAAAAAGTGACGAAATAAACATCAAAATTTGCAGTTTTGGTAAAAAAATGCATGACCGGTCTCTCCAATGAACTCGATCCACTGTGCGGCGCGAGGGAGTGGGTGCATCCAAAGTTTTAGGCCATTATCGAAGTCGGGACGAGGTTGAGGCCGTGGCCGCAAAGCGGGAGAGCATCGGGGCAGCGGGCGGACTGCATGTACTCATGCCGGATATCTCGAGCGTACAGAGATCGGTGCGGGGAGCGGACGCGGGGCCCATGAGACTCCATGAAAGAGCTTGAATGGACGACTCGGATTCGTATTATAATTCTGTCAAGAGCCGCATTGCTAAAGGTAATTCGTCCCTCCCACTATTGTTGACTGAGAAAAGTATAATTTACAATGTTGAGGCTCCCCGCCTACACGGCCCTCCATTGTCGCAGGGATAATAATTACATGACGAGTCGAAATCTCGGGAAAGCGACCGGGTATAATTTACAACGACTGCCCGATTCACTTTCGAGCTTTTTCCTTTTCCTCTTTTTCCTCTCCTTAGCTCCGAGCTGAGAGACCACGAGGAACAATTTATTTAAAACCGCAAGCTCCGATCCCCTGCCCCGATGGTAATTAATTCACCCCCATCCCCACCCACGCGGAGCGGCTGTCACAAAACTGAGGTTCCTTTTCATTCCGCGACCCGCGAGTGCAAGTGAGAGGCCTATCCGTTATTGTCTGCTCTCCGCGTCGCGGTCTTTCGTCTTGGAGATTAAGGGCGGCCGCGGCGAGGCGCGTGAGCGCAAACCGCAACTGTCATCACCTTCGATTTTATTGTTTTACATCGCACGAGTGCGACCCGGACCCACGGCTTTAAGAGCTATTAGCTGAGACGAGACCCGTGAGGCGGACCTGGCGGAAATTAATTTCCATCCCGGCTGAATGCCGAATCAGAGCGGGCGAGGGACCCGCCGGTCCACGTCTAAAGATACGGTCACAACGTTTATGCCTTCTAATTTAAAAATTCGGCCGACGGAACCATATTTAGACGTATTTATGCTAAAAGGAACTATGTGCAAGTGGAAAGATGATGAGTTGGATATGAAACAATATTTGGACGTATTTATTCTAAAAGGAACTATGTGCAAGTGGAAAGATGATGAGTTGGATATGAAACAATGTAAAAATGGATATAGTTCCTTTTGAGAGGAAGGAAAAGCGGGATTTCACATTTGACTCGAGAGCCGTGGACATGTGACAAATGGCGTTGTGGACAGGGCTCATGAGAAGAAGCCGAGCAGAACGACAATGGAGATGACGTCGTTGTCGCTGACGTCACTGACGCTTTAAAATCCCCATTCATTCTTACGTTCCTCAACTAACGGGCACACCCCATCTTTCCACTTGCAAATAGTTCCATTTAGCATAAATACATCCATTTTGCCAAGGTTTGAACCGTTTTTCAGAGACAAGAGGTCAAATCAATGGGTCAGTTGCGCTGGGCAGGGTATCGTGTTTCGGTGCTACATTACTGTGGATTAGCTGAAAATAATAAGATACGTCCAAACTGCACCAAGAAAAACTGCCCGCAATAAATTTGGAAAAACGTGGTATGAATTACGCACATCACGCTGAGGAGTGGATTTTAGATTTGTTTCCATGTTCGCAGCGATTTTACCGGCAGAGAGTCCAATCATTAGGATGTATCTCTTTCGCACAACAAACCCATTGATTTATTGAATTCTCTAAAGTCGGTAAATATTGCAGCTTTGGTGTTTTGGTGTTTGGTGGCCTACAGCCACCGATAATACCTAAAAAGTTAGGTTAGATTCATTTTCTGGGCTTGTCCCCGTCCTTGTACTCTCCAAAGACACAAAGACGGAGTGCTCGTATCTAAAGGCACGGGGAAAAAGTGAAGCCTGGTTTGGCGCTGGTTGCTTGTGTGAGTGTGTAAATGAGCGCGGGAATCCATGGCGGCAAACGGAGACTTGATTTGAACTTGTCCTCTTGATTTTTCCACATTTCTTCTTCGAAACGTATTTTAAATGCCTAAAACGAATATTAAGAAAGTTGGGACTGCGTCCTATTATAATACACCTACTTTTGCTCGGTAACAGGCAGTAATCTCAGATAAAGTTAGTTTTTCTTCTGCTCATGGTGGCTCTGCAGGTTCAAACAGGCCGTTACAGTTCTAGATGACCGTTACTCCCAAATGAAATTAATCGGTCGACGACGGACCAAAGCTAACCTAAAGTTTAAAAAAATATGAGTGAGTAAGTGAATTTGGGCAAAAATCAACCTAAAATACTTTGTTTCCGCAATTTTATTTAGTTCCCGCCCTAAATTTGAATTTCAAACTTGTCCCGATTTCGCCGCCAATCCTCTAGCCAATAGTAGAGGTGGTTGAAAAGAAACTTCATTTTTTGCTTTTAGCCCTCCGTCTTTATGTCTTTGGTACTCTCCTCTCGTGGATACAACTTGGAAATGCGTCTGCGACACCATTAAGTCACGCGCGGAAGGGTTGCGAGCCGCAAAAGTATTTCACTGTCTTTAACACCAGCGAAGCCTCTAATTTTAAGTAGTTCAAATACGACGTAGCACGACACTCGGAGCCGGAGCGGCGGAGATGTTACGGGGGGGATTATTATTATGATGAGGGAGTAAAACTTTTGTCACCCGAAATTATCTGGAAACAGAGCTCCGAGTGAACGTCGTGAAAGCTCTAATTAGCGTAATCAGCGTTGAAACTGAGCTCATCTTAAACCGCCACTCCTTTGAATTTCCTCGCGGGTCTCAGCCTCAGCTACACGCATGTCAGATGGCTTACATGTCGCTTTCAGGAGTCGTAAATATTCAGAATCGCACGCGGTTTCACGTGTGCTCGTCGTATATTCCACGCGCATTTTCCTCTTACGGTTTCTGGCTCTCGGCGCGTGCTGTCTTATTAAAATGAAACCGCACAAATTGAGGCATTTTTTGGTATAAGGGCGTACGAGATCTCTAAGATCGTGCAACGTAGTTCGCTACTTGCAAGTAACTTATCTGACAGTTTTGCTGTGGATATTTCCCTGAATCAGCTCCGATGAGTTTTTCCTCGCTGTTGTAAGAAGTAAGTCGGCTGTGAATGAATTTCAACGACCGAAAACGCTACTCGGAGAGAAATTTCATCACAAAAATTTGGTTATTACGGGAAGTAAAACACAGAATAACCCTAGCCTTCGGTTGACAATCGCAGGGGAAAATGCCAAATAGTTTTCTTGAGGTTTAATAAAAAACGTGTGGTGGATACCGACGTCGCAATCGGAGGAAAGCATTTTCACAGTCTCTCCATTGTTTTCTGCGCTAAATTCCTCGCTAACTGTATCAATATCCACACAAAATTTGTGTTGGTTTGTGTTTCATTTCCTACATTGACCAAACGTCATATAAGAACAAAAGTTTGTTAATCAGTGTTTAAAATTGCACAATTTAAGCAGCGTTGCAAGCCTCATACGCCTTTTTACCGAAAAAGTCCTCAATTTATAAAAGTCCGCCGTTGTGGGTGTATCTTCAGTAGAAAATTATGGAGCAGCGAAATGTGAATGGATAATTCAAGTCCATCGCCGAGTATTGTCCCAATTTAATAGGACTCTCCTTCGCACAACAATACGAAATCCATGCAACTTGCTAAAAAAAGAGGACTCCTTAACCTTAAATTTCGACCTGGAAGTACGGCATTATGATAGGTAAACAGATAACTTGCACACAAACTCTTCCTACGAACTTCTTGTTCCAGGTTAATATTCCGGAAAAGCTGATTTGACCTTTTACGCTAAGCCAATAGAATCTGAACTAGGTTTCCAAGGGAAAGGGCGAGAAGAGAAAGAAGAGAAGGAGCGTGGGTGTATCAGGGAAATCCACGTAAAAAGCTAAATGAAGGAGTAAGAATCAACAAGAACCACGCGCACCCGGGTAATGTTAAACGGACTTTCATTTTAATGCCATCCTTAAAATTCTGTTCGGGTGGAACGATGATTGTTGGTTCCAAAATGAAATAAAATCTGACAGGAATATAATGGTGAGATTACGGCGGGAAAGGAACTGGAAGGGATTACAAGTATCTGAAAATATCCGAGAGGGGCGCTCAGATTCATGTCCGCCTGATTTCAGGGATGCACTCCTTCCTGCCAAATATTTTCACATGTTTGCCCCTCCTGGCGCTTTCAGGGGGTTATTATTATATCATTTGCTCGAAATACTAAAAAGGAGGGTAGGGCATGTTATGAGGGTTTATCAAAATGGCTCAGTGCATTTCAGAGATCAGTTAGCATTTGAAAGGCCGGCGTTGTTCAGCTATTGGATTATCCCTTTTCCGTCGTAGCATTATTTCAGTCGGATCACCCAGGTAACTGCACCGACACCGACGATCGTATAGTATCGGAGAGAAATGCAGCTGCAAAAATGGAAGACCTCTTACGAATTAATTTAATCAATTGTTAATTCGTGGAAAGAAGATATCGGTGACGAGAAGCTCGAAAAAAGAATTGTGATATCGCTGCACATTCAGAGGGATGTGCTGTATATAGGTTGTGAAAAACAACCGAAATTGTCTGACCAAGTTATGACGATTATTTTAACTAAACATTATGCGATTAATAACTATACTATACCTGCTTCACCCATAAAAAAATCATTTTTCATAGGGAAACTCACAACACGCACGTTGCTTTTCCTACGGCGAGAAAAAAATTACAGTTTCTTGTTGCAAAGTGTAATCAAATTTTAGTTCCGAGTTCAGAAAACGAGGCTTCGAGAAAAACTATCGAACATTTTAAACTGCCAACTTAATGGGTCAAAGTTATATGTTTAGAATGAAACCTATAGCGCCCTTTACTAGCAAACAAATGAACCAAACATGAAGAATTTTCATGATCGAAAACTCAACAGCCAAATCTCTATAATACAATTCATCTTATGAGAATAGTTCCCCCTGAAGTTCATAATACAGACACATATATTTAAGATAGTATAGACAATATAATGTTCTATTGACATGAATTTCAACGCCTGTTCTCAGATTTAAAATAACTTCCTTCGAAATATTTTTTCGGGGGCTATTTAGCTGCTTGTCAGCGAGCTTTCGTCCCAAAATGAGGCTTGATTCCTTCAGTTCAATTTGATCCGATTAATTTGGGAGTCGCGTAGTGAGGGTCAAAATCTAATCAGCTTTGGCGCAATGTATTCTGGGTACGATCGATATGATTCAAATTTTTACCAGAATAAATCCGGAAAATATCAGTTTATCGATCGAATATCGTTTTGTACTCAACAGTACTGCAGAATCACCTTGATGGACTCGCAGTAAGATACCATGGTATGAATGGATTCAGCGACAAGCGAAAAGGAGGTGAGGAGCAACTGGGCACGAGAACGGGTTTGAAAAGCCTGCACTCTCTGCGGCGCTAAGGATAAACGCCGTACGAACCTTTAAATGTTGCCAGATTCCCGTTACTAATAACCGAATTTACTGGAAAAATATCAACTACTTGCTTTTCAAATTTTTCAGATACAGTAGTCTCGATTATCCGCGGTCTGTGGAGCGGACTTTTTTTTTTACTTTTTCTATTTCTTTTGAAAGCGACCGGAACCGAATGGAGAAATTCGGGTTTAACAGGTAACTTTAATTGATTCTTAGTTATATTCTATTCTAATGCATGATAAGTGTCTTTACTGATTTTTTTAAAATAAAGCCTTTCCGATGAGTTTTCCGGCCGTCTTGCGAAGATTCGGATTATCCGCGGTATCTCCGGTCCCAATCATCGCGGATAATCGAGACTCTACTGTAATTTTGTTCAAAATTAAGTCTAGCATATCTGGAAATTCCACAGAAAGATAGGCATAACTCTCCTCAAAAATCCATGTTTTATCCGGAACAATTTGGCAACTCTCGAATGTTCATACGGCGTTTTTTCCTGAGCACGGCAGCTCTGGCTGCACCAGCGATGCATTCATCGTCAATGTCAGTGTCAAGAGATGGAGTGCGGCATTATCGCTGGGAGCTTCTATGGGTCCGACGATTTTTTACCGGGGAAGTGTGAACGGCCCTCCGCGCGTTGGCGTTTAATTGTGCCCACTCATTTCTCCTCTTCCATCTTCATCGAACTGCGAAAATTGATACTGCCGATCCTCGATATGAAGCGTGCGCTTATACATCCATCTTCTCGCGGCCGCAGCGTCCAGAGCCACAAGCCTCGTTGCCGATTCTCACCGCGTCGCGCGCATCTAACAGATTCAACAATCGTCGTTTCCCTTACGAAAAGACGTAACTGCATTCCAATGATGCCAAATTTACTTAAATATTCAGGCATGAGCAACCGTCTCACCATTTACAGCTGTACTGCAGCCGAGGGTACTGCACTGCAAAGAAAGTATCACAATCTCAACTATACCTCCAGCTGATTATGGCACCAACCATAAGAGTAGTTGCTGCACACTGGGGGAAAAAAAACACATTGGATCTAGAGTCCGCAGACTCTTGAAAAAATTGACAAGAAAAAGGACTCTTAATTCAACCAGATTTAAGCTTCTATCAAGAGGAAATCCGCTCAAATTAAGAAACTTGGTTCTTAATTTAAGCTTAAATCTGATGGAATCAAGAGTATTTTTTCTTGTCGATATTTTTAAGAGTCTGGACTCTAGATCCAGTGTTTTTTTTTTTTTTTTTTTCTTGTCCATAATATATTTTTTTTTTTTTTTTTTTTTTTTCCAGTGAGCTAGAAGTGTGATGGCACCAGTCAGCGGTATAGTTAATCCAACCACACTTTTAGCCGACTTAACTATACCTCTGGATTGTGCAACTACTCTTAATATGTGGCGCCAGATTCAGTTAGGAGTGTATTTTGGATTGTGATACTTTTTTTTCCGTGTACTTCATGAATTTAAAACTTTAATCGTCCAGAGGACCGAACTTCCTCTCCTTTGTGAGGTTTCGATAATAACTAAAACAGGCTGGCCAAAAATCAGTACTTGTACAGTGCTTTTTCAGTATACTGCCAAGAAATCCCCAATTTTCCCCAAAAATTCCCAACAAAAAAATTCAGTTCTTTATCAATACCTCCATTTGACAAAATTGAAGAAATTTTAGCATTTGAAATTTTCCCTCGAATTCCGACAAAAAATGAAGCAGCCACAAAATTGCTTTGGTGGCTTGGACATCAACTGAATGCACAATTGCGATCCTAAGCACACTGAGAAAAAGCTATGGTTTATAAACCTATTAGTGGTAAATATGGAACACCTATAATAGTCGTAAATAAACTAATGATTCTCGGTCTGTGAACCATACTAAGGTCTCTGTACCTAATTAAGGTACCCCGTACCATAACTAAGGTATATGTGCTATTATTATATGTAGAGGTACTACTATTAGTGGTGTTCCATATTTACCTCTAATAGGTTTATAAGCCATAGTTTTTTCTCAGTGCAGGCAAATACTTCTCTAAGAATCAATGCGCGGGGGGTTGCATACTTTCCAGGCTTTACTAAAAAAGACGCGAGGTATGGGGGAAAAATTCCGGACCTTCTTTCGGAATTTCCGCATTTTTTCGGTACTCCCGGACCACCCTTAGGAAATTAGTACTATTTCCGGACTTTTCGGACTTGTAGACACTCTGGCTATTCGCCTAGGAGGTTGTAAATTAAACCGGAAAAAAAGTGAAGTTGATTTCACATTCTGGATGTAAAAAAGTCAGCGAGAACTCATTAAATGCTGAATAACCCGCTACAATAGTTAGTTTTACATCTTGGCATGCTAAAGTAACTGCTGTAGCGGTTAATTCAGAATTTTGTAAGTTCTCGCAAACTTTTTCACATCCAAAAGGTCGAATCAACCTCACTACTTTTTCGGTGTACGATAAGGAGGCAACAGCGTAGATGCCTGCGCACGGAGATTGACGGCTCGATTGAGCGAGAGCAAAGGGGATGACATGCCGAGTGCGGTGTGAGGAGTTGAGTCGGGAATGACTCAATGAAACTAGCGCGGATATTTACAAACACTTGCCCGAAAATCTGCCGCAGGCCCGCGGGAGGAGGGTAACGGGCACGATCGAGCGTGAAATGGACCTTTCAAAAAAGGATCTGTAAATGGGTGTCAGAATCCAGATCAGGACCCAGGGCGAGGGCCCCGCGACCCCCGACCCGAGGGTTGCTCAGGGATGCTGGATCATCCGCGTGGCTCCCAGCCGGAGGCATTGTCCCGGATAATACCTGTTACCTTCCGCCATCGCCTCCGTCAACTCACCCCCCGAGCAGCTCTCCGTATTTCGCATGATCCCTCGATGGACCACTCAAAGAAGATACAAATATGGACCACTGGACAGGGTTTTGAGCTCCCCAAGATATGTATACTCATACGAATTTTAGGCAAGGACGACAAAAATGTCTAAAAAAATCCAAGATCAATTGGACCACATTTTGCAATATGGAACCATTATTCCTGACTCATTTAAGAAACAGCATATATGCCGCACTGGAAAAAAAACACACTGAATCTAGAGTCCAGACTCTTAAAATCATCGACTAGAAAAAATACTCTTGATTCAATCAGATTGAAGCTTAGATCAAGAACCAAGCCTCTTAATTTGAGCGGATTTCCTTTTGATTTAAGCTTAAATCTGATTGAATCAAGAGTCCTTTTTCTTGTCAATGTTTTCAAGAGTCTGGACTTGTGTCCAATGTGTTTTTTTTTCTATCCAGTGCGTTGGTTTCCCTAAGCAGAAAGGTGTTTATAAGGAAGAGCCAGTCATAGTGGTTCCTTATTGCAAAATGTAATCCAATTAGTACAAGAGACATTGAGAGTTTTTAGGTTCTTAAAACCCCTAGACTGCCGTGCTAAGGAAGAATGCCGTTTGAACCTTCAGGCGGTGTCTAATTTCCTTCGAAAAATCATGCATTTTTAGGAAAATTTGTGAATACTTCTTTTCCGATCTGCCAAAGAATTTCGCTTTTAATTTGATGTAAAAAGTCTGAAAATTTCAAGGAAATATATTCAGAACTTTCTGTAAAAAAAAAAAAGATTTTCTGAGTGGAATTTTGGCAACATTCGAATGCTCATACGGCGTTTTCACTTAGCACGACAGTATATATGAGGGTCCCTGTAAATAGCAAAAAAAATGGAAATAAGAGGAAGAAAAAGAATGAAAAGAAAAGTAGATGAAGAAGAGTAGATGGAGATGCAAAAATATGGATACGAAGAAGAGATGTATTTAGATCAGTCACCCCCGTGGGAAACAAGCGAACTAATAGGTCCTGATAACAGAACATTAAATTCACACGTCTCCCAAAGTTCTTTTCTTATGCTTACGGAAAGATCCAGCCGCGAGAACCGAACTTTGGTCGTGAGCATAGTAACAGTTAGTAAGTAACATAGCGTAGTAACAGATTGTCATATCCTGTGAAAGTGATGGAAACTTTTTTCACCATAACGAAAATAAACTGGAAAACCTTCTGATCGGAATGATTTCTTATCAGCCCCAACTATTTTCCTGTGAGACACCAAAAAATATAAATGGAAAACTGCTGGATAAGATTCTTTATGCTCAATGCTCATAGTTCAGGGCGAACGATCGATCGTGCATGGCTATAAGATGCGACGAAAGTTTGAATCACCTTAGAATACCTCTACCACGGCTGAGAGGACGATAAAATAGGTGCTGTGGAACCGCATATTTACATTGGAGGGCCGCGACCTGAGTCTGAATTTGTTGGTTTATTCGTATTCGCTTGAGGCTTACGGACCCAGAATCAACCTTTGTTGCGGCAAAATATTGTGTCATGCTTTGACAGAGCCATTGATGCCCCGACAAACGTCGCCGCTTGATAATAATATGGTGCTATTCAAGACGGCTGCGGCGGCGGAGGACCAACGAATTCTAACGCCAAGACCGACCATTCATTCGTTTATTTTCCTCTCGGTATACAGCAGAACAAAAAAGATTGGACAATTTGTTCATTTCGGTTCATTATTTTGCGGGAGGTTGGGGAGATTATGCACAGGGTGGACGGTGTTGTTTTCATCGTTTAATGGCAGCGCGGAAAATTTAAGTTTCACATCATCTACTTTCGCAAGGAGGGGAGAAAACTACAAGAATAAAACACTGGGAAAAAAACACATTGGATCTAGAGTCCAGATTCTTGAAAACATGGAAAAGAAAAAATACTCTTGATTCAATCAGATTTAAGCTTAAATCAGAAGGAAATAAATTAAGAGGCTTGGTTCTTGATTTAAGCAAAAATCCGATTGAATCAAGAGTATTCTTTCTTTTCGATGTTTCCAAGAGTCTGGACTCTAGATCGAATGTGGTTTTTTTTCCAGTGAATAAAATGCAATAGATGAACATATTTTTTTCACTACTTTACCAACTATTGCGTAACTAAAAGGAACTCAGTGACGCAACCAGGGGAAGAGCGAAGCGGTGATTGGGACCCCTATGATCAAAAAATGTTCCTTTCTTCCCCTCAAAAAATGTATTTGCCCTTGATTATTAGGAACAATTTGCAATTGAACCCCTTCCCCATGAAAATTTTTTAATTTTAGGCCCTTCATAGCCTGCAAGAAAAATTTCTGGCACAAATTTTTCCATGTCATCTTTCACAAAACTTAAATTGGAATTGTCATTTTGTCACCAGGGTTGAATTAACACGTTTAATCTCCTTCTCCCTCCTATTCGACAATCTTCCTGAGAACCTTCAAATAAGGGAGGGTTTCTTCTCTCTGTTTCCCCAACCCTGATTTAAAGGAGCATTCAGAAAATGGGGGAGGGAGAGGACAGGCAACTTCGTTTGTACATTTTTTAGTTTTTTAATGTATTTTTCTCAACATAGCCTTATTTATGCATAGAAAAATAGTAATGGAAATCATAATTCTTTCGAAAAAAGCCTAAGCTGAACGTTAAAGAAAACTCATCGAAACGTTGCGTTTTTTCGGAGATACGCAGCTTCGTTTAGAAACAAGATTTTCCACCAAGAACATTCAGGTGAACTCTTGTTTCTTCGTCTTCTAAATTCGTTGTCAAAGTTGGACTTCTCGCGAAGAAAGCGATTGGGCTGGATGGATATGGCTTGTGCCTGGAATTGACGCGTCAAGAAGGAACAAAAGTCTCCGTCTCGGAAAATCACTGACAAGNGGGGGGGGGGGGGGGGAGACTGAAAACTACATAACTACAAATAAAATTGTCTAGGCATTGCTTCGTAGCTACGAGCTTCTCCTACGAGGCGTAAAGAAACGTTTGCACTCCTGAGCCATTGCCGGAGATCATTAACTTCCCATCAAAATGAGGTGACAAGCGGATAGGGGCTTGTGCAAGACCGAGGGTAGGGCGAATGGGGGTGGTGCACTGGACAGTACAGTTTAAACCTAATAAATAGAGTTTATGACCACGCTACTGAAAGAGGTTCCAAGCCGATAATAGAGATTTATCGGCCAGTTAATAACACATAAATAACAGTGAAGCCGAAACTGCACAAGTCATAAGCACTGCTCCTCGGACGTATCTTTCTCTTTTACTTACCTTTATTCGTCTGTGCGGTTTTTATACCTTGTCCAGACTCCTGCTTGGAGTCGCTTTTCGCGAGATTTCGACTCAGGTCTGAGAAGAAAAGCTGATAATTTTGGGATAGGAGAATATGCGAACCAAGATAAAGATATCAACCGCGAACCAGCATCAGAGTGGAAAAGCATTGAGCCTGCTGGGTTACGGAAAAATAAGAGCCTGCACCTGAAACTGGACGTATTTCTGCCGAACGGAATTATGTGCAAAATGACGTGAGTCCTGTTACGCATAAATTCTTATGAGTCTCAGGGCCCTTGACTTAATGCACATAGTTTTGACAGATATGCGTCCAACTAACTCGAGGTAAGGTGTTCGCAAAGGCAGTGTTCCGAATAAATCGCATTAAACCGTCACAAGACGTGATGGGCCCACCGCACGTTTTTTTGCAAATCGGAACCTTTCCATTTTTGATTGATCGAGAAGTTTCTACAACTCTCAGAGCCGGAATATATTTTGTGTCCATGGCCTTGGTTGTGACAGAATCAGTTATTGAGAATTGGGTGCGTATAAAAACACAGTTCACAATTCCTGTATTCGATGTTACTCTATGTTACTTTGCGTCACTTTTCTTTGCGTCGGATCAAGGTATAGGACTTGGTTGTTTAACACAATTCTGTGTTAAATCGACCTAAACCGTGAGTTACTCTTAGACATCGGGGCATGAAGAAAGTGTCTTGCGGAACTAGTGTACTCTTTTTTTTCTCCTCTTTACTGAGAAGTTGGGACTTGTGGGTGGGTAACGCATTGGATTATCATTGATGCGATCCAGGATTGACTCTGGCGTCTGATTTTAACGCGCGGTCGCAAATATTCAACAAAAATTTGCTCGCTTCAACACAAAGATTTGGTGATTTTGACGCGGGGAAGACCGACATACAAAAAATTAACCAACAGCTTGTGTTACTTCGTGCTTTACCTCCTATAATGACACAACATTTTGAGTACCTTTCCTTGCCGTCTTCGGCGTTTGATGGAGCTCCAATTTGTCAGATTTGACAACGCTAAAGAATAAATTGTGGCCGAGAGCCAGGGCCTTTTGACCTCGGTGCAAGGGCGGACTCGAGAAAATAAAAAAATCCCACGAGGACAATGTCGAGTAAATAGGTTAAGTGACACCAATCTGACAACAAAAAAGGGGAAGCTGCATCCATTCTCATTCCTTATTACTCGTTCCTCACCGGGTAGTCACTTCGGTTCATAAACTTTGATTTGATGAACCAGCGGTGGACTTATCCCATCTACCTCACTCACTTCCAGCTCGCGCCTGGCAGGGTTGCTAGAACTACAGCCAGAATCCCTATAATATACATCCCTCCCTTACTATGGAGGAGAGCGATTATAAAACGAACTGCGTTAGCCAACGAATTCCATAGAGGTGCGCAGGGCGTCTTCGTCTATTAAAAGTTGTTTGTGTAGACGGCTAAGACTGGAATGAACTTCATTACACTGAGGGTCTGTGTAATGAAGTTCACTCCAGTTTAACTGAGGAAAATATTTCCGTTAAACATGCTGTGACGGGAATTCCCGTTGAATCGACCAGAAGTCTCTTCGAAGCGAGAGGAACTCTTTTTGAAGCAACAGGAATACTGTTTGAAACAAAGAGATTTTCTGTTATTTAAGGGAGGATTTCCGTGTCGACAATTTGACAAGAATGGGCCTCCAGAAAAAGTGTGAATTGAAGCACGACGCAACCTTTCGCTCTTCGAAAGTTTACAACGAAAACGAATCACACGACGGGAAGTCTGAGAATCAACCTCTCCAGAAGTTAACTCCAAAATCCTTTGAATTAATTTTTTTCTTTTTTTTTCTTTAAATTATAAAATAAAAAAAATAGGAGACTTACGTAAATTTGGGCGTAAATTTGGGCTTTACCCTTCTCCTCCCGTAAGGGAGACTATAAAACCCCCTCGTAAAGCGAGTTCGGACCCCTTTCCCTTTACATATGTATCTACCTTTATCTGCACCAGAGCTCTCTTCTCCAATTGGACGTTGAAGTTTTCCCTCGAGTCAAAAACTGGAGTCACTCATTAGTGGCAGCAAGTATTATAGGAATACATGGATGTCTGCGCACTGCGCACGTAGATGCCAGAGATTTTTTTACTCGTCTTCTTTTCCCTCGGCGAATTGCGTTTCAGCCCCTGTGCGGCGTCGTTTTCCCGCGGTCGCCGGCAGTAATGCACCGGAACTGCTTCCTGTTAACCTAGAAAATGGTTTTTTAACGAGCCCCGACAGCCCTGACAAGACGACGGGACCGTTAGGGTCCGACCCATCGAGGTGCTCTGTGCAACTTTTATACGCGGCTCTTCACTTGTCGTTTCAGCATCTGTCGCTTGCGCCGTGACACACGCCCTTTCCGAATTTCCCGCTTTCCCATCCTCAAAGGGAGTGGGGAGGGGTAATCTATGCGATATTGTAGACTCCACGGAATACCTGGCCCGCTTACTCAAGAAAAATTGTCTATTAGTGATTAGATGTCAAACTCGATTGTGCCTAGCTCAAATCGGGTAGAACATGAAGAAAGCGTATCGCTTGGGAGGAAGGGGAGACGCTTGACTGCGAGGAATGAATCCACTCCGAGTTTATTTAACTTCGAGCGTTTTGAACGAAACATTATTTTGACTCAACGCTGAATGAGATGTATACAAGGTGGCTACTTAAACAGGCTTACCAAAAGTCAGGACTTTTTCAGTACCTCCATTGGTCGAAATTCGAAAAACTTGGACGATTTGAAATTTTCGCTAAAATTCCTAAAAAAAGGACGTAAACACAAAATTGTATCGGTGGCTTGAAGCTTAATAACTGACAGCACGATAGCGATATCGCAGGACGCGCACGAGATCGCATACTTTCCTGGCTTTATTATTAAGAAAACACGCGTGGTATGAAGAAAATTATAATGTTTGATTTTTCCGAAGGGTCCCATACACTGAAAATTAGTTCCTAAAAACCATTTTTTTTTTCGCGGTTATTAGGAATACTTTACATTCGAACCTCCGCTCCCCCCTCCCTCTGTCTCCATAAGAAATTTTCGACTGTAAAACACTTTCACCGGACATTTTTAGTTGTGGAACTCAGGAAATGCATCTCCACGCTGCAGCGAGGGAGTAAGTGGGGACAAAAATTGAGGATGTGCGTCTAAAATCTCGACATAGAGCCTTCAAATCACCGCACATCGAGGAAGAATTTTCATCCATATCATCACTGCCGCATCTTCATTTCAAGTGGAGTCCCTTTATACTGAGAGTCAAGACAATGTGAATCCATTTCTGATTGGTTCCCGTATTTTAGGCCTTCACAGTGTCACAAACGGGAATAAAGATTACATTTTCACCGATTGCAAAGATTATAATCTGAAATGGGCCGGGGAATTACGGGTTCGGCAAGGAACAAACGGAATGAGAGAAGGAACGGAGAAAGGAATTTGAGAATGGGCCGATCAAAGATTACAGAAAAATGCCAATTTGTGTAATCTTTATTCCCGTTTGTGACTCCATGAGGGGGTGCTGTCTTGACTCTCAGTATAAAGGGACTCTAATTGCAAGGAGGTCAAAATTCGGGGAGTCGGCGTCACAGAACGGAATCGCGAGGATCAGAAGCCTGCACAGTGCACGGCCCCGCGAGGCCTTGTGCAGGGGGCAGCGAAAAGCAAAGACCATACATTCCGCAGTGTGGTCGGCTTGTTAGGACTAATTGAATCCGCCCGGGAGCGGACGCCGACGTATTAGGCAGAAATCAGCGGGCGATGATAGCGAGCAAAGGTATCGGTGCCATTCAAGATGCTCGAAATGGATTCGGCGCTCAAGATTCCATTTGCTTGCGGTGAACAGGTTCCATTAAACACCCGAGCGGTAGGTAAAGGGGCGCTACGGGGGAAAAGCGCGCCCCCCACCCCTCTCCGACGCAACCATGTGTGAAGACACTTCAGTGCTTTGGTCTCCTGTGCACTTGGATCAGTCAATGATAAAAACCGAGTATGTCAATTTAATGATAAGCCCTGGGGTCTATTATAATGGGCGCGTTTCAGGGCTCATAGAATGAATTCACTTGTGGCTCAAGCCGAGTGCCTCGGCGAACTCGAGGATACGTGCCGGGCGAGAGCCGCGAAATTTAATAAAATCGTCAATTTTAATGAAAAACAAGGCGAAACGGGACGGATTGAGATTTGAGACTCGGGGCGAGATGGTTGCAGCTGGTGCAAGGATGCAAAATGCGCTCGGGGACAAAACCGTCGCTCGGCCGACAGAAGGGCGTAAAGACACTTAAAGATGAGCCCGGGTGGCATTGAAATACGTGGAGTACAGGGTTCATCGCGGAATATAGTTAGGTCCTTGTGTCAGGAGGGCGACGAAATGCTGATTCAAGTCTCGTGAGCTGATGCGCTGCAAATGCCGATGCCTTGACAGGCCGCGTTATCAAATATACGCTCGAAATCCACGCCATTCACGGCCGTTTCGAAATGGACCGGTTGAAAATTGACACATACGCCGGTGCGTCCATGATAATTTATTTTTGCCGCTTGGCTCCGTGTGGACCTATGCGATTCATCGAATAATTCAATTTTACAAGCTGATAGCTGGCGAATTCGCGGAGTCCTGGACCCGCGCGATTCATCGCGAATTCTCCATTGACACGGGTGGTACCTCGCGTCGACGATTCGCGGATGCGCGAAAATTGATGGACTGCAACGGCCAACGCGTGCGATTAATCGAACATCGATAGTCAATATGCGACAGGTCTAAAATACATCTGATGGAATATTCGAGTCGATTTTTCGCGGAATAGCGCGAAAATTGATGGACTGCAACGGCCAACGCGTGCGATTGATCGAACATCCATATCCGATATTCGACAGGTGTAGAATGCATCTGATGGAATACCGGCCACTTTCCTCTTTTGCCCTTTCGGGTTTGATGTTTCACGTTGTCATGCACGCTCGTTTTTTCATCTCCACTCGATGACTCAAGGGTCGAATCGTTGGGTTCCGACGCACCGATCGGGATGAATGCGAAACTGAATTCAGGGCAATTAGCCTTGAGCTTTTTTTACGGTCGAAAAAGTCAACAGTCGGCATGGAGTTTATCTATACCTGCGACGTGCAGTGTGAATTTATTGCGAATGAAAGAGCACTCATTTCGAGCGGGAGTGCCGGTAGGGCAAGCACAATGGGTCAGTTGCGCTGGTCACAGAATTGTGTTTTCATGCTTGAGTTTTGTACATAGCTAAAAATAATAAGATTGGTCCAAACAGCATCTCTCTACGTTCAGTATTAATCGAGGTACTGTGCTTTGAAAAAGTCAGATTATGACGTCATCCACCACGGTACTGATACCCTTGGTACCTGCCACCTTGCTTTCATCAGAGTTTCACTTTGAATAACCAGTGCAAACGTGTGCCGCCTGATTGATGAAAGCAAGGTGGAAGAAATCAAGGGTTTCACAACCGTGATGGAAGATGTAATAAACTGAATTTCTCAAAATGGGATACGTCGGTTAATACTGAACGTTGAGAGTTGTTATTTGGGCAGATCTTATTATTTTTAGCTGAAGTACATGAATCAAGCATCAAAACACGATTCTCAGACCAGCGCAACTGCTCCATTCACATATCATTTCAGAATTAAAGATCTTCATGATGCTATACACTTAATTTTTTACATACCGCACTGTCATTATTTTGAAATCATGCGCGTCTTGGTTGTAATACGAGTACAAGGAGTTGAACGTTTCCTTACCTGAAACAAAGAACGAAATAAGAGGGTTACAGAAAATATCATATAATCGAAAGCATTATTACATTTACGAAGTTTCAGAGAAAATTATTTATTTCCCTTGAGATAAATCCTGGCAGACCTTCCAGAGGTAGGAAATGATACGAGTGTCTTCTCGTCAAATACTTATGGTAATTAGTCCACGTAAAATTGCAACAAACATTGATGTTTAAACGCACATTATGTATTAAAGTTTCCATAACAACTTCAATAATCTCTCTCGGAAAAATACGACCAAGGACTAAGTTTTAAATTTTTTTAAAATGTTTTATAAGTCGCATTCGACTGGAAAAGGCTTGCGGTGGCCGAAACGTCTTGGTCAATTGCGTTAAAAATCCTTGTTAACGCTGTTTTAGTTGTTTTTAAATGTACGTCTTGTCAAGGGCTGAGGAGCATTCAAAATTTCTCATGAATTAAACTTTAATTCCAGTGTGATATTTGATTCTTTCAACATGCCAACATATAGGATCATGATTCTTACGTTAGGCGCGTCCTTGTAAAAACTCAATCTTTTCCCTTGTCCTTCTTAGATTCCATAAAATTTTCATTTAAATTCTTAGTCTTCATACACCTGACTTAAATGACTAATTTTAAATGGATTGACATCCCCCAGGCTTTCCAAAAAATAATATGCAATATAATTTCAAGTGCCACATAAAAATAGGTACAAGGTTCCGAAGAAACTCCACTCATGCTGAGTGCTTGCAATATGTAACGGTCACATAGATGCCAAAGAGAGGGTTGAAATCCAAGCGAAGAGTGATCTCTATTGGTTTTAGTATCGATTTTTAATCGATCGATCTCATTCGAAAGGCAGAGGTTGAGTAAACAGGGGGCAGCCGATTGTTTTCATAGAGGGCTCACACTAACGCGGTGCACGGTGGGGGGGGGAGGGGAGGGGGAGGATACGATGGGAGGGATGAGTGGACGGGGACTTTGAATACACGTGATGGACCGCTGCCCGGTGGAGAATGTGAAAGAAATAACAAACCTGGAGCTTCAAGTCATTTGATTTCAATTAAATACGTTGAGTGGTGAAGTGTTGGGATAGGATAAAGATCACTGGTTCGTTTCTTCAGCCGCGATCGCTATGCTGCACTGCACCGCACAGGCGTTCAATTGATGTGGATTTAAAGGCCAAGATTGAAGGATTGGGGCCCTTCACTATTAGGTTACAGATTTTTGTCAGCGAGCTTAAACTATCCCCGAGGACACTTCAAGACGCACCCCTTCAAGCCTTCTCAGCGAGAATCAGGCAACTTTGTCTACGACAAACTATTTACCCAATTCCAAAAAGCTGCTTTGAAAAACAGGTGCCGTTAGTCGGATAGCTCCTTGCTGATAATGAAAAGTGGGTGAATAATTGTATTGCAGTAGGAAAAAAGTATGAAAAAACTAGAAAAATCATCATCTCATTGGTGTCGTTATTCAGATGTTTCTGATATGGCAGTGCACTATGGATTAATTTGCATCGCTAAGCGATCGGCCGAGTGAGTTAGCAAAATTATTTCATCCATGCAAACCAAAGTTGACTCCCATCAGTAACTTTTTCACATAGGAGATCGCTATTCTAAAGTGTCAAAAATATTTTGCCTCTTGTGATTTTCCTCTAAGTCTCCTTGTTTCCGTCCCTCGAAGTAAACATCCAAAGAATAATATACCCTTTGCTTTGCCAGAAACCTGGTTTCTCAGCTGAACACAATCCGTACGTTGTAGGTCCGGATCGCCTACGTCAAACGCTTTTAGGAACTTTCGTGTTGTCTTTTGGTGTAATCATACTCATGTACAGGAAGCGAAAGACAGTTTTTATGGAGCACACCAGATATCATTTTATTACAACTGGACTGCATTTAGCAATTTGGAACTATAAATTCTGGCTCTTCTGGAAAAACACTTATGTGCATAGGGAAACCAATGACAATTATGTTGTTTTTTAACCGGGCTAGAATTTATAGTTCCAAACTGCAAAATGTAGTCCAATTTATTGACTCGAACGAATATAGCCTAAGATGTAATCTTCAAAGAAAATGGATTCGATTGACAGGGATCGATTCAAAAAACGTTTGAGTGTCAAGCGATCGACGGTGACTCGATCAACACCGATTCGATTGCAAAACTTTGATCGATTCACGGGTTTGTCGATCGATTCAAGGGGTTAGTCGATCGATTCACGTCCGGCCGAATCACAAATCATTCGAATCAGTGTCGATCGAATCCCGTTTTTCTTCTCCGATCGAATCCATACCCTTTATGTTCTTCATACGTGCTCATCAAGTTGGATCTCAAAGGGCTTCGGGCCCAGATTTTGTGCGGTGAAGCCCAAGATCAAGCAGCGAAGAATCCAGGCCTCCTGCTCGGCGATTGACCGCGGTGACTCGGCAAAAACGGTAACACGACGAACACGAGAGCAAAGCAGAGCAGAGCACAGAGCACACTTCGCCTACCCGCGTTATATAATGTGTTTCTGATCCCATCCATCAAAATATCAATTTCAATAGAGGTCTCCTAAAAGAATTAAATAATTAATGATTCGGCATGATCCTGAATCTATCGGGCGCCCGTTCGACACTAAACGGTGTCTCCTTCGAAAATAGGTACCTCCGTCCAGGCCCCACGAGGTTTAATTAAAACCCGTGGCGGGGTGCCGTTTCGCGGACGTTGAGCCGCGATGACGTCCGGTGAGTCTATGGAACACCGCTCCGCCTACCTCCCTAATCACTGTCAAACGTCGCTTTAAGTAAGCTATTAAGTAGCTCCAGCTATTCAAATTATATCAAAACTCCATCTACTCAACGTCCAATTGTATGTTGCTCTGCCTCGAGCGATCACCAAAAAAAAAAAAGTTTGCGTTAGTAACACGAGGCCAGTACACAGTCGGAAAATGTAACCAACATTTTAGGTTAATATGGGAGGTAAAACACAAAGTAACCTGAACTTGCGGTTACTATATATGGTTAATTTGTTCATGAGGTTAAAGTGAGGTTCTTTAGGTTACACTGACCAAATCTTTGAGTTGAAAATTTGAGACGTTTATGATTGGACGCAACTTCTGCATGATATGGAAAGAATAAAAATATCTAAGTTCGGCACAACACTTTCTTCGTCCTCAGATGCCTCAGAAAAACCGGCGGTTTCGGTCGATTCAACCAAAAATTTGGTCGATCAACTAATTCTTCTTGGATGATCTGGCTGAGGAAAGTGACTCGAAGTAACCAAAAACACGGCTATTTTAACCTGCATGGGTCAATAATTAACGTTACTTAACTTTTACACGGCCCACACCTGTTTTGTCCAAACCGTAGGGTTCGTGTCACGGGCAGGAAAGTCCATGTGCAAGTTACTCAACAAGTTTCACAAAATCGCCAACAATAAGAGCAAAATATTTATGTAGGCTGAGCATTTGAGGTTCCAATAAAGTCGTAAAAAAAGTTTTCCTCGACATCAGGCTGAGACTGTTTTCATCGTAGGCAAAGCACGCGCTAATACTTATCAAAGCTGGAACTCCTTTTCCGAACTTCATCTAGTTTGAATCCGTTACTTCACAATTTTCCAGAGTGAGTAAAGTGTCAAAATATATTGATGAGTTTATAGTTTACTCCTGACAATTTTAGGTCAACTTTTCACTTTGGTATTTGTTTAGTCGTTGACGTTATAATTTTGACAGCTGAAGCCCGATTCACACTATCAAACATTTCATTCAACTCTTGAATGCAACTTGTCGTGAGGTTCAAAAGTTGGATAGTGTGATACTGATACGAGAAAACGACAATTTGATGGAAAATTGAGCGGAGACTTGAAGGTGACGTCGCATTCAAATTTTCATCATTCAAAAGTTGAACAGAGCGAAATTGAATCAAATTTTTTGCGTTCAACTTTCCGTTCAATTAAGTCGGATGAAAAGTTTGATAGTATGAATAAATTGGGCTTGCGCATAGAGCAGACAATTGCGAAATGAAATTCTGAAAATGGGAGGATGGGTGCATGAGTTGGACACCTCGACAATTCCTAGAAATATGCCTCCGAAAGCAATAAAGATAAATGATCAAAATTAAAGAATGATGTTGGGAGTTGACGCCGCCGCGCCGAGACACCTCGGACTCGGACATGAAAGGGATGTTATTAGGGGGAGCGCTCGTTTGAAGCGAGAGACGAGAGCAGTTTAGCATGAACGTAATTACACGGGCATTTCGAGACCTTTAAACAAATCTTCGTTTCCCTCCGAGGCTCGCTCGTGATAAGGATAAACAACAGCGTTAAAGACTTCAAAGTAGACGCCAAGCGCACCGGGGAGCCGACTCAAAGATGACGGTTTACGTTCAACACTCGTCATTGCGGAAAAAGTGAGCAGGGCGCGCGCGGCGTGAATTGCGATGTATCGATTGTCATGCCATCGAAACCTATGGCAAAGAATCGATTATTAAGGTGCTCGCTGCGAACACGCTGTTTATCGATCCTTTTCCATAGGTTCAAATGGCATGACAATCGATATATCGCAAAGCACGTCACGCCACTGTGCGGAAAAAGTGAGCAGGGCGCGCGCGGGACCTCCAAACTGCGCTCAGGAATTTGCTCCCGCAACTTCGAGGGAATACCACGTTTTTGTGCACTACTTGACAACTTGAACGACCCGCAATCAGAACCTGAGCCTCGGGGTCGGTATTGTCGAGTTTCGTTAGAAATTAACAGGGAGTTTTTGCTGGAAATTGGGATACAAAGACGCTCAATCCGTGGCGCAAGTGATTAGGAATCGTTTGCAGTTCTCAATTTTGGAATCACTTTAATTCACATAGGCGTTGTTAAGGTGATTCGATGGACGCCATATTTTGTGTCAGAACGGCATGCGATATATCGCATCGATTGGTTCCATTTTTTCAGCTGCTCATCATTTTTCTCCAATTTTGAGATCGCAATTCTGTTGTCAGGAGACTAAAGCACTCACCAATTTTAACAAAGAAATTCAACGTAATAAAGGCGTTGATTTTTCAGAGAGAAACTATCGCATTCGAGTGCAGTTTCGATTTCAGTATCGAATGCGATGTTTTCTCTCTGAAAAAACCACGCCTTTATTACATTGAATTTCTTTGTTAAAATTGATAAGTGAGTGATTTAGTCTCCTGACAACAGAATTGCGATCTCAAAATTGGAGAAAAATGACGAGTAGCTGAAAAAATGGAACCAATTGATGCGATATATCGCATGCCGTTCTGACACAAAATATGGCGTCCATCGAATCACCTTAAGTTTCCATCAGTAATCGATTTTAAAAGCCCAATCTCGGCTTAGAGGGCCTTCGGTCTGCAATGATACTCCACGCTTTGCCGTACGGTTAATTTAGTTACCAAACAGAGCTGCACTCATTGTCAAGGCAGGACTCAGATTCCACGACACGCACAGTAATGCACTCGTGAATATGCCGGCTACTGCAACATTTAGGGAGAAACTCTGTCTCATTCAATTTACAGCAGAAGATATATATCGAGGGTGAAACTACCAAACCACGTATCTCGTTTGCGGTGTTTAAAAATCTACGCTCACATTTTATTTTTTTGAAGTAGACCAAATCAATATCATTCCTTGAAATTTTCGCGGAATTTTCTCCGCACAAAGAGGAAAAATCACAGAAATTTTCAAGACTGGATGTCAAGTAGTTTTTAATTTAAAAATAAAGTATGACAGGAAGTCTGCGACGTCGCAAACCGAGATACGTGGTTTGGTAGTTTCACCGTCGATATGGAGCCAATGTATCCATCCAGTTCAGCAGGCCGATTATTGAAACTGATAGACAAAGCTATAGACAAAGACGACAAAAGGGATTTGGAGGGATCCTATTGGTGGAAGGGGTGGTGGCAATGGACATAGGAGGTATGTAATGGACTAACTAACGGCAACCCACCAAAGACCGGACAGTCAGTCCATCACTTTCTTCCTTAGTCTATAAGAATCAACCATGCCGACCAATAGGATCGCTCTATACTCCCTATGTCTTCTTTGTCTATCGCTTTGTCTATCAGTTTCAATAATCGGCCCGAAGATATCAATCAATCTATCTATAATCAAATACCTTTCTGGGCAACCTACTATCTGCCGCTCTCCGCACATGTCCATACCAAACCAGCTGCCTGGTTTTGATATCGTGCACTATATCTGTGCACAATATCTTGTGTGTTTTGTCTACCAATTTTAATAATTAGCCCGCAGGTTGCTCGAGGCGATCGCGAAGGAGGGCTTTATTTCACGCTCGGGTGGAGCGACAAAGCTCGCGTCGGCAACGCCGATGAGACCTAATTGAAAATCTCGAGGAAATCTGAATAATCCGGCTTGAATTTCCTCGACATTACTCATAGTTATCGTCGTTCGCTGGCTGTGTCGACGTCGTCGCGGGGCGGGCCCGGGATGCGGCGTTGACTCGGGCAACGCTGCGGCATTACATATGTGGGCGATGTTGATTAATTCACAACTGTCGCCACAGGTGAGCGCCGCGCCGCCCCCGCCGCCTCGCCGAGGAGCCGCAAGTAAATACGGAGTCGGGCGAACTCCAGGAATGTTATCCGCTCGCCTCGGCCCCAGGGCTCCGGCTTCGCGGCGACGGCGGCGGGAGGCGAAAAATAATTCAACTCGGAAGAGATTTTCCGGCTCGGCGCGGCGCGGCCATGGTGACACGGCCCGCGATGCAACCTGCACTCCCAGGACCCCCTCCTCGTTGCCAACTCTTCTGCACTACATTTTCTTGTGGAGGATTCTTCAAGAAATAAACAAACGCTTGGCTGCGGGCCGGTGATTGGAATTGATAGACAAATTTATAGACAAAGAAGACAAAAGGAATATCCCAGCAGCCTGAATGCTGAAAATTTGTGTTTGTCGGGTAGACATAGATGACATAGGTTTAAAGGAGATAGATGGCATAGAAGGCAGAGCGTGATTGGTTGGCTACGTCTTAACGCTGCTTTGTCGTGCCTATTTCGTGCCTATCGTCACAAACAAAATTTCCCGAAACCCTCTTAAAGCAGCGAATGAAAAGAGGCTCACATACACGATTCCGTGGGCTTGGTTTCGTTACTTTTTTCGGTCAGATCAACTAAAAGGACTCGACTGATCGACCATATTTTTGGTAACATCGACCAAAACCATAGTCGCTCTGATTGCGAGACAAATGGGAAAGAAGAGAGTGTCCTGCAGCCTGCTAGTTGAAATGTTGTGTTTGTCGGGTAGACATAGATGACAGGGGTAAAAAGACGGATTGTGATTGGTCGACCATGTCTTATCGCTGCTTTGTTGTGCCTATGTCGGGTAGAACTCTCAACAAGCTAAAGGCACCTCTTAAGTTTCCAACAGTATGTCGACCATTCCACCTAACAAAGGCACGATAAAGCAGCGACAAGGCATAGCCAACCAATCACGCTCCGCCTTTCAATCTATGTCATCTAAGTCTACCGATAAACACAAAATTTCAACGATCAGGCTGCAGGAGGAATCCCATTGGTGGAAGCGGGTGGTTGTAATGAGCAAAAAACTGATAGACTAACAAAAGGCAATCCGCGAGAGACCCTACATAGTTACACTACGAAGTTAGCCCATCATTTTCCTGCTTTGTCTATAACGACCACCCATTTCGACGAATCGGATCGCTCCATATTCCCTACGTCTTTTCGGTCTATCGCTTTGTCTATTAATTTCAATAATCAGCCAACTAAGTGGCTAATGACCGCGACGGTCATTGTAGGTGGCCAACTTACAATATCTTGTGAAGGGAAAATTAGGGGCAAGGGAAGGCTACACGTATAATTCAAATTAGAAAGAGAGGGGTGGGAGAAGGTTGACTTGCAGGTACCTGACAAGAGAGAAGGGGAGTCAAAAATCGCCAAATACGCCTAATGGAGTGCTTGAATTACTCCCGACTGGCAATCACCTTCTCTCTATTCTCTACGACGTGCATCCCCTTTGGTAGAATCTCCGCGCGCGGTCGGGAAGCGCAAGAGGCAGCGCGTTACGCGACGCCGCAACGTAACGCAGCGCGGAGCTCCCCTTGTTCCTTGTTATTGGACAATGTAAATATGCGCGAAATGAAATTATGATGTATGGGTATGGGTTTACAAAACGCTTCGCTCTCGTCCGGAGACTAATTCATTTCCCACAGCCCGGAATCCCGGGTTGTTCTCCCTGTTCCTGCCCTGGGTCTGGCCTCGTGCTGCGCTCGGTTATCATTCCACTCCGCCCCCAACTTGTTCTCCGTCTCCCCCACAGCGAGACGTCCGCCCGACGACTCAGCCACGTCCGACACTTCCTTCGTCCGACTCATGCCACTCCATGAGACTCCGTTTTCCTTGTGTTGACGTAGAGCCGAAACGAGCGCCGGGCGCCTTCAAGTCAATCTTTCGCTAAAGTAAGCAAACATGGAGATATCCAACCGATTTTCCTTCCTACTCATTTCACTTTAAAGTTTTAGCAGGAACGGATTTTGGAACCACAATTCGTCATTTTCCGGAGTAAGTATGGAGTGCATAGAGTCGTAATGTAAGTGGGAGAGCTAGCGCCACTTTTAAGCATTTGCCAGGTCTCGAATTCTGAGACTCCTATGTGACGCCGGGTCACTTTTTTGATACATACTCGATTGTTTTTGATACACGGATATCCGGCCATCGGATGTAAGCATAGAAGATAAGAATTACCACGTATTCCACGCCGCCATTTGGGGTCGATCGAAAAAGTGACCGAGGCTTGGCGCACACCGGGCTCGGAACTCGTCGGGCAGAGCATGGGGCCAGCTCTCCCATTTACATTACGACTCTTTGAACTCTATGGGAAAACGGGACGTAACTCCATTCCAAGGTTGCAATATTGACCCGAATAATTCAATTTTTCACATAAATGTACCGGTGCAATTTTTGTTCCGAATTCTACTGATTTTTGCATAAAATTAGAAGACAAAGCAGTGAAATTTTCAGTGGGATATGTCCACGATTCTCTTGGTAAAAATGCAATGTGCGAAGGGCAATTCGACACAATTGAAAAGTTACATTCTTTCGTGAGGGGAACGACAATTTCAGTTATTTCTTCTTAAGAAGAATCTACCTGTGCACCCTAAAATAAAGTTAATGGTAAGAAGACGCGGATATTAACCGTTTGATTAGACTAATAGAATGCAATAGTTTGCACTTGTATATTTTTAGCTTTATTTTAGGGATTGCGAGATATCTTCTTTGGAGAGAGAGATAAAATGTGCTTCTAGGTTTAGGTGTGCTACATCCGTTCGTTGCTAGCAAGTTAAACAGAAAAAGTGTTTTAGCAAAAAGTGTTGTATACCTATATGTTCGCTTACCCTCGCGATAAACCCACCATAAAACATATTGTCGTGTTTAAAACATGACAAATTCTAAAGGCAATACGACGATCATCCATCAAAAAAACATGAAACGAATACAGTTGCAGGCCTAATTGCTCATTTTACTTCACTCTCTTCCATTCGAGATGAACGAAATCCAAAGTATGCAGACTTCGATACGAATCCCTTTGGGCCATTAGGAAAAATTCAGAGGTAGAGGATGAAGTGGCAAGCAGAATGAGGGGGATATCATTGATTCGGAGTTGATACCTTTATTTTTCTTTCAGGGGCTCTTCTCCCTCTTTTCGGGAGTCAAGGATCGAGGAGGCTGGATAATGAGGCGGAAAACCGGGCGCGTGGGAGGAGCTGAATATGCCCCTTGTTACATGACCCAAATATTATCCTCTCATTAAAAACCGAGTGCTGTCCTTCCGGAAACTGACATATTAATGATATTTTGGGGGAAAATATTCTTTTGAAAATTTAGGCGGATTTTAAGACTGAACGTCGCGTTGTATCGTGTATTTAGGTAAGGTATTTTGCCTTGTAAAATCTCAAGCCAGTAGAATGGATGGGTTAAATGATGATAGTTCATGATGATAGTGGTTGGAAATGCTTCTTGAAGGAGACAATAGAATGAAGAGAGAAACAATGTTTTGTTAGTATGGCAAAATCACAAATTTTCAACAAAATAACTTAAAGTAAAATCACATATTTTCAGAAAAATAACTTAGTAATCTTTATTATACTTTTCCCCCTTTTAACCTGGCGCGATACAAACTAATGGAGTTTTGAAACCAAGGGTTATTGCCATCCTCTGGGCCAAACTCTTAATCAAAACGTACGTAACGCTAAATGTGGCGGATTTTTGACCTCCTATCCTTTGTAAAGTTTTTGTGACGTATGTCCCTCCCTATCCTTTCATACGTAACATAAAAATGGCGAAACGCTTTAGAGGGGATGGGAGATTGAGGGGCACGTTACTTACTTCATTACGTAGCCATTGGCGGACCTCCCCCTCCCCCCACCATAATTTTCCAAAAAAGCAGGGAAAATTCCGATAAAAATTGAATGACACCTTAGAAGTTTTGCTTTACAATTTAACAAGATGCGAAAAAATAAAATGGCAGAACGCTCTCCTCGACCCCCCCCCCCCTGAGAGCGTTACGTTTTCATGGGACGGTACCCCGAGGGAAACTTGGATTGATGCACAATGGAGCGTACTTTCAAGTTGATTTGTTCCCCCTTCCTAATTGTAAGTGATACCGAGATAGGTTTGCGTGGCTTTATTTTGAATCACAACGTGAAGATTTTACCTTGCCGGAGTTTAAACTAACACTCGGGCGGCCAAGAAAAATAATAATCAATTCAGGAGACACCGACTATTATTTTCCGTCGCAACGAGGACGGCCCGGCGACATGATTCACGAGAACGGACCCGAAAAACCGACGACATCATCATTCTTATTTCGTGCTATCTTAGTCCGAATCAATAGCACATTTCGACGCTTTCCCGTATTTTCCGTCTTCTTCTTCCAGTTCGCCTTTGATTTGATTGATTAAGCCGTTCCAAGACTCGAACAACCGTGTTTCACTTTTATGATTTAGCTCGAATTTTAATTAATCATGTGCTTTTCAGAGCAGGTACGAAACGGAGCGAAACATTCTTATAACGCAATCCTTGAAAGAAAGAGTTTTGGAAGATGGGCGAGACCGCCAAATTTTCAGATATTGAGTTTCCGATGGAAAACTATTCTTTGAGGATAGGCTTTGAAGAAGCGCTTCAACATAGCACGGCCTGGGTGGTTTTATGGAAAAAGAGCCTACCTATAATTTTTATTGAAACATACTTTTTTTATGGTGGAAATAGGAATTTCTATCGATTCTCCAAAAATTCTAGCTCTGCTGTGGTCCGGCTCTTGCAGCATTCGGGAGAAGCGAAAAAAGTTTTCAAAAGTTGAAGGAAAGAATGAGTATTGTAGAAAATTTGACTGTCAAAAACCATAGATTGGTTCAATATAAAAAACTTAAGCCCCTGCCGTTTTTTATTTCTTTCTTCTCTGAAATAAAATTTTAAAATACAAGCTTTTCCTGTGGGAAGCAAAAAAAAAACAGTCAAATTCCTTATTTTAAAATATAATTGGTCTCTCTTTCCTAAACTTGATCAAAAAATCCTTTGCCGAACTCCTATTGAAGAGGGCCATTATTTCTAGACATACAGAGATACAACCTGCACCTTGTCAGCTAAAAAACCAAAAACTGAGGGGGAAAAAGAAATTAAAAATTGAGAATCCGATCCGAAACATCCCTTTAAATCCTGTGTAATGCCATGAATTTACAAAAGAACGCTTTCATCAGGAACCATCTTCTTTGGGAACCGATCCAGCCACCAGCTTCCGAAGTTGGTCCGACAACCACCTACCAAATGCAGAAAAGAACTGCCGCTACCGGGCGGGGAGGGAGTCTCTGGAACTTCGGCCGAAAAACCCCTCACAAAAAATCGCACGAAGGAGGGCCGTGGAGGGATTATTTTTTTTCAAAAAGGGAACACCGAGTTGCATCAGGATTAACTCCCCCCCCCCTCATAATCAGCACCCAGGACCCTCCGAACGGAAGACCTTATATAATCCTAGATCAGCGGGTCTTGGCGCATTTTTAGAATGTAGATGCCACAGTTACACCGGAGGAAAAAGAACACAAGCGCGAACGCATGGGATATAAACAAGACTCGAGGCGGGTATTGGATCGAATCGACACACGCTGAAGTAATGGGCATTGTAGTTCCATGCAGTGGCGTGGCGTGAATTGCGATATATAGATTGTTAAGCCATTTAAACCGATGAAAAAAGATCGATTATCAGGGTCTTCGCAGCGAGCACCTTAGTAATCGATTCTTTACCATAGCTTCAAATGGCGAGATATCGATATTCGATTATTCACGCCACGCCACTGGTTGCACGCAACCCGCGACCCTTCTTTGGATGTTCCCGCACTACCGAGATACCTGCGCCTACTGCTCGCGAAAAAACACGAGAAAAAGAGTTATGAGCTGCCGGGGAGCTCCCTCGAAAAGTTGCTGAGTGTTACAACTGCTTGTCTCTCCGGTTCATGTTTGGCACGCAACTGAGAATGCACAGATGCTTCTGCTCGGCAAGCTCCTGCCAATATTTCAACTTAAAAAGGATAACGAAACAGCATCAGGAGCCTCTCGGCACATAATACTCGGCTCCGACAGCTCGCCCGTTGGAGGATATCCCTGATCCTTGTTTGGCTCCCGGCTGGAAACAAAACGTTGGTATTTTTTACCCATCGGTCGGTGCGAAGTCGAGCCTACTGGAGGACGGTGCTCGTTTTACGGTTGAGAAACTGTTGCGAGGACAACGTAAAAATGAGAGGAAAAATCTGCTTCTGGGACGTACACGGAGAGAAATTTCAACACAAAAGTACGGCACACAGTGAAACACACAAGTGAACGGCACAAGTTAATACGGACAGTAAAACACAAAATAACCCCATCTTTCAATTCACAATTTCGAGAGAAAATGCCAGCTAGTTTTCATGAAGAAATTTATGAAAAAACGAGAGAGGTGAATGCCGACGTCGCACTCGGAGGAATGCATTCACCCAGTCTCTCCATTGTTTTCTGCGCTAAACTCACCCGCAAGCTGTACCAAAATCAACACAAAATTTGTGTTGGTTTGTGTTTCACTTCCAGTATTAACCACAAGTAACACAAGAACATAAATGTTTCTATCAGCGTAGCATTTACCATACTTTCGGTGACTAATAGTACGGGGTTACGGAGAGTTATGGTATTTGCTGTCGAAGAGTATGTTGGTGATTACCATACTTCCATCACTGTACATCAAACCGACCTTTTTAGCGGCTCTGGTGCTTGCACTAGAGCTGCTATTCCGGACGGTCCCAGCTGGGGAGTATCAACGGACCATGTTACATTGGAGAGACCGCGTGTTGGTTGATGGGAATCGGCGCCATTTTCTGCTGTTTAGGGGGGACTGATTTTATTTTAATTGATATCTTTTTCCTGTGAGCGAATGCTATGTTGTGTAGTGTATTTTTGGAATCATGGTGATACTGTCAATAATTCAAAACGGGTCTCTGCTTTAATCTCGCACTGGAAAAAATGTACTTTACGTTTAAAATTTGAAAATTCAAATCCATAAGTTTTCGCGCTTTTTTCGACAAATGTCGTGGTTGGAGCTTCCTAGTCATACTACTCGACATCAGCTGATAGCAAACAAAGGTTACCAAGGAAACCGTAAACGCGTAACAACTACCTACCGTCGCCAGAGCCGCTTTCCGACGCGAATGCGTTGGAGCTTCCTGCTTGTTTTTATTTTTGAGTGTTCGTTTTCATTGCTCAGTATCTCGAGAACATAGATTTCGGATGGAAATTCTCAGAAAATTATCAGCAAATAGTGCTCACCGAAGAAGGAAAATTAATTTTAATTTTTTCTTTCAAACCTTGCTGATCGCTGAATGCTTTTCTAGTACATCTACCTCAATAGTTGAAAATTCTGTTTGCTTTGAATTGAGAGTATACGGCCAGCACCGTTGACTGGAGAGTCGGCTGAAAATCACCGATCAGAAATCGTATCAGCGCACCGTCATCTCCAACTCGTCATCGTCAACGATTATTATCCATTAGCATGACCCCTTGCGTTTCGATGCTTCTTCAATACTTTTTTCACACCCAACCAACTGATGTCGGATTGCGAGAAAAAAAGGGAAAAAATCGAACGTAAAGTTCCTTACAAAGAACCAGCACACGGACAAATTATTATGGTCCATTTCAATATTTTCTAATGCTACAAACAATCTAACTGTACGCACTCCCATCACCTTATCCAAGAATCTAAATATATCCAATAAAATCATTAATGATCTTTATTAATGATATTTTCGTAATGAAAGTACCAGTGGAAACATTTTGGGTGTATGGCATTCAAAACCTATCCCATTTGAAAACAAGCATTGTAGCCAAAAATACGAAACTTTTCGGTCTTTCATTATTACAAAAATGGGCATCTTTGAATTCTGGAGTGCGGAACCAACCGAAACAATCAAAATTCGTGCCGACCTTTTCACTATAAATTGGAAGACGAAGAAAATATTCAAGGAAAAAAAAATGCGCGTGATTCTGAGAACCACTTGATCGCGACGTGACGAAATTTTTGTTTTCCTGAGTTAGAAATTTTTCGAAGCAAGTTGGTAATTTTCGGTGGCGAGGCGTAACACATCGATCGATAATCGATATTTTCCCGTTTGAAGCTGTGGTAAAGAATCGATTATTAAGGTGTTCGTTGCGAACACCCTGTTTATCGATTCTTTTCTATAGGTTTAAATGGTCGACAAATCGATACATCGCAAAGTACACCACGTCACTGATATTTTCCTGTACCAGTGAGTATGAGTGATATACATCGAAAAATTACGAGGTCCCCAAAGATTACTAAGGACTCCAGATACCGCACGCCGTATACTTGTCGTAGGAAAGAAGCGGCCCCCCAGTCGCCTGCAGCGCCAGGGTAGACAACCTGTGTAGCGGTATGCCATACTTAAGCCCACTCGTAATGGAAGTGCATGGGAAATTGCACTTTGAACACTTCGAATGTGCAGATTATGAACGGCAAATTGCGAAAATTGTTCATTTTAGTCACTAGTCATGGTAAATGGACTCAGAAAATTGAGCAGAGATATTTGCATTAATTTTTTTCTTTCTTTATTTTGGTTTTTTCGGCATTTTTTAACAATTTAAAACATGAGAAAATTTAATACAGTGAATCTTCAACCAAACTTAGCACAGCACGGCGAAACCGGTCAAACACACGGCAAGCAGTATATTCGTCAGCTCGAAGTATGGCATACCGCTACACAGGTTGCTTACCCTGGAGCTGCAGGGGCCGTTCTTTATTTCCATGCGGTATCTGGAGTCCTTAGTAATCTTTGGAGGTCCCACAGGTAACCGGGAGATTGCGACGGAACCTGGCAATGGAGTCCCGTGACTGGAAGGCGTAAAAATCGAGAATCACGGTCAAAGGTAAACACTCGGGAAGTGAGATGTTGACAATGACCGAGTCACTTACACACTCGAGGAGAGCCTCGGCAGACCGGGTGTCGACGGCGCCGGGGAGCCCCCCAGTGGCGTGGCGTGAACTGCGATATATCTATTGTTATGCCATTTAAACCTATGGTAAAGAATCGATTGTTAAGGTGTCCGCTGCAAACACCCTGTTTATCGATCCTTTTCCATAGTTTTAAATGACATAACAATCGATGTATCGCAATTCACGCCACGCCACTGGAACCCCCCTCTCCCCCCTGGGGGGAAGGGGGCACGGGGCCGCGTGAACTCTCCGGCGATGATCTATGGGAACACTGCTGCTCGCTCGGAGACAAGATGGATATGAATCTACATAAGTATACACTCGGAGCCGGCTATGAATATCATTAATGGCAGCTCGGATGTAATCGAGCTTTGTAGGTTGTCCTGCGGACGCGCCGCGCCGGGCCGGACTGTGTCGTCGATTATACTCATCAATAGTAAATAGCCCGGCGCTGAAAAAGCTCCTTCGCCCCCCCCCCTCCGCGACTCGGGCGCTTTCGTAGGACCACGAATCCCGCGAATGAGAATTTTTGTGTTTGCTCCCCACCTTCATCGCGCCTTGGTAAAGGATCGTATTTGGATTGCATTTTGCAAAAAGGAACCGCTAGCATTGCAATGATGCTAAGATTGTGCAACTTTATCTTTTGCAATAAAGTTGTGGAAATCGTGAAAAACTATGAAATTTAGATGGTAATTTTTGTCTTAAATTTACAGTTTTTAGCGAGTAAAATATATACTATTAATGGATAATCGGGTTTTTCCTCCAAGACAAAAGAAGTTGCACAATCTTAGCAACATTGCAATGCTAGTGGTTCCTTTTGGCAAAATGCAATCCATTTATAGTCGCTCCTGATGAAACTATTTTCCGTAAGAGATCCTATATGTAGAGTTTACCTGATGAGTACGGGAAATGAAACGGACCATTTTGACTTTGTCGCTACCCTGGGGTAGAGGAAGTATTGTCATTCTACACTGTTAAAAATCGTTGATTCCGTCCGACGGAAAATCCGGAGTGAGAATGAACACGGGAGTGCGGTTCAGCGCGTAGGTGCTGAGACGGGCTGCATGTGTAGTCAAAGNGGGGGGGGGGGGAGTTGAAATTTCATCATTTCTAGACGTTTTAAGGTCCCAGGAGTCAAAATAGCCATGCTTGAAAAAATGTGTGTCCGTCCGTTAGGCGTCCCCCAAATCTGTGTACAGCGACATCTCAGAATCTATCGGTTCGATTTCATTCAAAATTTGCAGAGAAGACCATATCTATGGTCTATTTGTGCACGTCAAACGATTTTGGGGTACGCTGACATTTGGGGGGGGGGGGCTAGGGGCCATGGTCCATTTTTTTTTCAATACAGACTGAACACTGAAATTGAATCGGATAACATAACTGCAAATGATTTTAAGGTACCTCACCCAAAAGAAAAGCCAAGCTGTTCATAATTTGAAAAATCTGATGTGACACATGAGCAAAAACCGTAAAAGAAAAAAACATACAAAAAAACAGTGAGGTTTACGGAAATCGTCAAGTTACTCGTAGGATTATAAAGTGGACAATTTTTGCGAACCTCGATTGGAGTTCAGCAGCACAACTTTGGAAATGGGTCCTAAAGAGGCATTACGATGATTTGCCTCTGCAAGGTACGCGATACAAAAGGACAAATTCTATGATTTTGATACAATTTAACGTAGGTGCAAACCTGCCGGCTTGTCATCCAAATGCTAGCGATGCGATCTCCTTCAGCACCGGGGGCCGGGGCGTCCCTTGCGATAAATCGATTAAACTGTCATTTAAACCTCCGGAAAAGGATCGATTAACAGGGTGTTTACCTTTATAATCGATCGTTTACCACAGCTTCAAATGGGATGGAGAGATATCGATAATCTATCATTCACGCATCGCCTCTAATCTCCTTGCTCGAATCTAAATTCTCATCGGCCTTTTTACGGCACTTGAAAAATCGGCAATGTTGGAGAATCGGATTCTGTGACTGGACTCTCCGGCACGCTGAAGGCGCAAACGGACTCACGGACCAGGTTGACTAACCCGATAAAATACACTATTTTAATTATGAACGTGGCGAACGAACCATTCTGATTTTTAATTTTATCGATTTCCAAAGTTTAATGCGTTCGAAATGTCATCAGAATTTGTAGTCGGCTCTTCGCGATGTGGCGTCCCCCGGAGCGAGCCCCGCGCCACCCTCCACCCCCGACCGGGCAACAACACAAAAAGTCATAAATCGAGGAATCTGGAGAGCACATAAACGGAACGGTCCGTGTTAAAACCTACGAAGTACATTTTCAAAACGAGACGTGTGCTCGATGAGACTGCCTAAATCCTAGGGCTCATCAGATGATGGACACGTTGGGTTTGAACGTCGGCGCGATACGCACCCGCGTCGTCGACGCAATGGTCAGTTAACGGCCTTTTAATTACTCATTAAGCTAGTAAACATTCCTGCGAATGGCTCGATAATTCAAGCGGGGACTGTTACGATTTTAAGTTAAAAACAATTAATTGAATTTCCGATGAACTACACAGTGACCAGGCTTCGATAAGCTCGGCCGTTGCTTCGCGGCGCGGCGGCGGGATGCGTCCATTAAAAATCTTCCCTCCCCCTGCCCCTTCCCGCGAATCCTGGGGTCACAATGGGTGCTTCTGATGATTGCTACCACCGAGTATTTGTTAATGGTCGCTCTCCGGTTTTTAAGGAATTGTTAGGATTTTTAAAGTAATGCCGAAGGTGAGTCACATGGGTTTGCTCCAGTGGCGTGGCGTGTTTTGCTATATATCGATTGTTCTCCCATTTTACCCTATAGAAAAGGATCGATAAACAGGGTGTTCGCAGCGAACACCTTTATGATCGATTCTTTACTATAGGGTTAAATGACATAACAATCGATATATCGCAATTCACGCCACGCCACTGGTTTGCTCCGTGTTCCGACCGCTCACGCTCTCAGTGTGCGACACGGCTTGCTTTCCGGTTTCGGATAAAAGGAATTGAGTTCGATCGTTCGTAGGGCTCGTAAAATAAAAAGCGTTCGACCGATTGATCACGAATCGGGGTGAAAACAATCGCCGTTTACATTTGCCTCCGACGCATGTTGCTCATGACGTCACGACGAAGTAAGAAAAGTAGCCAGATACAAGAGGCCCTCCACTGGCCTCTGTCACAGGTGGAAGATTTTACTTTCGAGGAATCAAATCCTCCTTATGGACAATTGGACCGCGTTAAACAAAAAGGAACCAAGCCACATCAGCTATCGCCAAATTTGATTGAGCAATCTAATTTTATGCACTGCGAAAAAAAACACATTAGACCTGGAGTCCAGAGTCTTATTGAAAACACTGACAAGAAAAAATATTCTTGGTTCAATCAGATTTTTGCTTAGATCAAGAGGAAATCCGCTCAAATTACGAGGCTTGGTTCTTGATTTAAGCTTAAATCCGATTGAATCAAGAATATTTTGTCTTGTCGATGTTTTTAAGAGTCTGGACTCTAGATCTAATGTGTTTTTTTTCCAGTGTACACGAAAACGGCTATGCGGATTTTTGTGCAAATTTTAGTGCATTTTCTCCATAGTGCGAAGCAAATTCCTTAAAATTTTCAAAGGAATCCGCACAAACGTTCTCACGTAAAAAACTAAAACGCCCGGTTACATTTGGCAATAGCTGATGCGGCTTGGTTCCTTTCTGTTGAACGCTATCCAAATATAAAGGAGCACCAGTCAATAATCCTTTCTTTGGCTGCGAGGCCTGCTTAATAGGTGAATGATGAGTTTCTAGTGACGTTATGGGCCACACAAGTTCCCAAAAATTCGGTTTGTTCGTGAATACTGACGAACATGAACATATCGTTTGGCTTGATCGAAAAATGCACTCATTCAACAGAAATCAGCTTAAAACTACGGTACATATTTTCGTTCATGAATTATTGTTTAAACAAAAGACACAGGCAATATTATGACTTGAGACTTCGTGAGTACATCCTTCAAATTTGTTAATATTGAGGGAAGGTGTTCAGAAAGCGCCATGGCATTATATTTGTTCTAGTTCTATCAGTAAAATTAAAAATTAGGCAACCTAAATGCAGTTAAGCTTATTCTAGATTAATCCGTCCAAGTCTTGTCTATTTCTATCTCACTTGACCGATTTGTGTTGAAGTCTCAAGAGCGTAGCTAAGGATGTCTCCAAAGGACTCGTGCGTCGATCCACATTTTCAATTGTTTCTAGGGATGTAGATACATTCGTATAAAAACTTGAAGGGTTGGTTTACCCTGTGTTCCGATATTTAGAAGTACGGTAGGACACATTAGGATATTACAAACTAAAACGGCATGATTAACTTGTCAGATCCCCTCAATTCGAGGTTATTTACGTATTTTACCATTTCCGCATGAGTTTCCATCAGAACAGAGCGGCAGGTGGATTGCGAGCGGGTGGCAAGTTTAATTTACGTCGAATATTAGTTATCGATTAAAGGGTAACGCCTTACTCGGAGGGTCAGAGGGCACTTAACAGTTCAAACGGATACCTCGAAAGCCGGGAGCTTGGTGAAAGTTAAGGGCAAGAAGTTTATGGGCTACGTGTGGCACCTTATTCGAGGGAGGAAACGCCTTGACGCTAGCAAATCGCAACCCACAACACAGAGAAAGGGAGCGGACGGCAAATTTCTTACACCGTATTGCCAGTTGGACTGCATTTTGCGATACGGAACTACAATTCCTGGCTCAATTTAGAAACAACGTATGTACGATTGGTTTCGCTATGCACATAAGTGTTTTAACAGATATGTTAGATATTATGGTTCCGCGTTGCAAAATCTAATCCAATTATACCTATCAATATACTCGATGAGAAATGATCACTCCACCAGCACCAGACGCGATGAGGTACCAAAGAGATCATGTTCGATTTAATGGAAATGATAGCATAGCTATACTCTACAATGATCAGTGGCGTGGCGCGCTTTACGATATTTCGATTGATCTGCCATTTAAACCTGTAGAAAAGGATCGATAGACAGGGCGCTCGCAACGAACACCTTAATGGTCGAGCTTTCACCGTACCTTCAAATTGGGAAACATCGATAATCGATCGTTCACGCCTTGCCACTGAAAATGATCCGAGAACAAATGAGATGACGATAACGTTTACGAGATGCACTGGCTTAATTGAATCTTCCTGGTTGAATCTTAAATTTAATAAGCTGGAGAAATGGTGCTGGGTCCACACCATTNGGGGGGGGGGGGGGGGGGGGGGGGGGAAGGCCAAGAAGTTCCAAAAATTATAATTCGAGTCGAAAAAATTCATTTAGTTATAGGTATAATTCTTGGAACTTCTTGGGCTCGTTTTCCCCGCGAAATGGTGGGGACCCAGGACCATTTCTCCTCCTTGTTACATACAGGTTGGGCCATTTCTTGGTGTTTGTTCCCCCTTAAATTTAATACTTGTTCATTGGTTCATATTGTATTTATAGCCGATACGGAGAGTGAGGGGTGAATTTGGCAACATGTCTAAGGGGGCAAAGGAGATCCTTCCTCCTAATTCAACCCCCAAATACCCGCGTGGGCCCGGGAGGGAGAGAGGGCTTTCCCGCAATAACCAAGCTTCACCTAGCTTGGTTTACGGTGCTCTAATTATTGGCTATTATTAATAAATGAGGCTCTGCGGTGTTGGCAATCAATCATTAAACTTGAGAGAATTTCCTCTTTGAGGCCCGTGCTGGCTCCGTAATTGAATACAGGTTTTCGCTTTTTCCTGGATCCCTCAGTCGGTCTCATACAACTTGAGCCTTGTTTCGTGTCAAGTTTAAATTCAGTCGGCAGGGATTGTAACACTGAGATACTAAAATTGCAATTTCCGCCCATCATTAATGTAGATCACCAAAATTCTACGAATTAACAGAGTTTAAATCTGAAGTGTCTGTATTTTCCGTTGAGTCTTGAGTTCTATGCACTTTCCTGATCCCGAAGTAAGACGAACACAAATACTTTAACTATAATACGATACAAAAAAATGCAATTTTTCACATAGAAATACAATTCTGCCGTGCTAAGAAAGAACGCCGTATGAGCCTATGGACGTGGCCAAATTTACTTCAATAAAAATCGAATTTTCTTGGTAAATTGCGAAAATTTTTCTTCAACTTTTTCAGATAATTTTTTTCGCAATTAAATCTAAATTATCTGAAAATTTCAAAGAAAAATATGAATAACTTTCCTCAAAACACATGTTTTATCAAGAGAAATTTGGCAACTCTCGAGGGTTCATACTGCGTTCTTCCTTAGCACGGCAGAATTTTACTATGTTTCTATTGAAAATATAGTGTTTTAGATTAAGCTGAAAAAAAATTGTTTTATCTTAAATTAAACTGTTTTAAAACTTCAAAATTATCTTAATAACTTGACTATTGGCCCGCCGCCGCCGTCTGGCTTGCCCGCTTCTATGTTCTTTACTTAGGTAATGTGTTGCGAGAGAATCGAATTGTATCACTCCGTTACAGTGCAAGTAAAGGATGAAATTGTATGCAATTTCGTATTAAATTAATTATTGTCTTTGGTTAGTTAATTTAATGAACAAATGTTGACTGGAGTACATTTGCATTTAATAAACCAACTACCATTTTCTAACCAACTATAATAAGAAAAAAACATGTGATGGACGAATGAGTTGAGGGGTCGAATTAGATGAGGACGAAAAAAGAAGGGAACGATTCGTGCTGAAATTTCGGCCATCGTAATGTTGTGTACAAAAACTCACAATGCCGCGATTTCAATTTTATTTGACCTATGGAAAGCACGGAGTCGCGAGGACGACAAAAAGACGATCTTACGCCCTTCAATCAGAAGAGCAACATGACAGGCTCGTGCTACAGAAACGATTTCGATCCATCGCTACACGCCCTCATTTCGATTAAACTCTTACGAATTACGATACACATATATCTGAGTCTGATAAATCGATTTGTTGGCAGAGGCCTTCAGGCTCGCTGCGCAAATTAGTTTCCACTTCAATTCCGCGAACCAGTTTACTGGGATCCAGTCTCGTGACGGAAAATGAGTAGCACTTGATACCTAATTTCCCTTAGGTGCCAATGAATGCGAAACGGCTTCACCGAGTACATAAATTATTTGACGAAGTGCAAAAGCGCTGAATGTACACAGGGCGGTAGTCGGCTCCAATCCCGACTTGCAGTTATACCCCTCCGAAAGGAAAAACTATGTTTCCGGAAAAAGAATATCGGAGGGCTCGCAGGAGAAAAACGGAAATATTCTGATATAAAAATGGTTCTTCATGTGAAGGGCTTGGAGAACAAGGCGCCTAAGTGCAGTTTTGGAACAAAAGGAGGTATTAATGAGTTCAAATAAAAGTGGTCTTGATGCATGTTCTGTGAAAAATTCGCTACTAAATTACCAGTGTTAAGCATCAAAAAGTCAGTTTGAACTTTCGTTCCACCATGATGATCCATGTAATTTTGAAACTTCAAACACGTATTTATCGAAATAACAAACACTGCACTTATGCGCCTAGTCCTCCAGGCGCCCTTCATACAAAAGTGAATCATCGCAATCTTTTCATAAAAAATAGTAGGACACAATACCTACTACTACACAGTGCCACACTGAGTTATACACTGTTAAGAAGGTTCGTTTTGAATTAATTTGCTTACGTTTTTTATTGGTTAGGTCGACCGAAATGATTTGCTGAATGAACCAAATATTTGGTTAGTTCGAACGAAACCTTTGGTGATTCCGCGACACATTCGAGAATTAAGAAAATGTCTCGCTGACGTAGTGTACTCTCGTATTTCTCTATGCAGTTCGCTGGTTGAGACTTGCGGGTGTTTGCACATTGGATACCTTAATTCCGAGATCTGGGTTCGATCCTAGCCATAATCACCTTTCTGCGCAGGTTATTTGGAGTTTTTCAACCGAAAGTGATTCAGTTATTTAACCAAAGAAAAAGCTAATAAAAAAATAAGGGGAAATGTGTGTTGCAAAACAAATATACGCTCTTCTTCTCGTATCAACACACAATTTTGGTTATTATTTCTTACTGCGTAGAAAAAAGAAAAGCAGTTCATTCGGATTTTATGAAACTTTAAGTAAGCCTCTGGTAACGTGCCATAAGTTTCCCGGGAATATCAGTAAGAAATCTGAGCGTACCTTAAGACCTACTCTTTCCATTTACCCGTCACGGAGTAATCGAATGCACCTGCATACCTAGACATTACTCGAAGCCGATTAAAAGACGAGCTCCGACGTACACTTGCGGCCACGGAGTCAAAAATCGACCAAGTCCATTATCTGATGAGCCCCGGAGTACTGGCGTACTCACGGAGATCAGGGCTCATCGAAAGATCGACAGGGCATGTTTTGACATCGACCGGTTTAGTCGAGTCGGTGGTGCGTGTTCGGGTTACTCAGTGACATTTTTTAGGCCGGGCATATTCCGGGTGCGCACCCGTATCTCGGGGTTGATCTAGACCCGTAAAAACTCGGGAAGGGGAAAAACCGGAAAACGTCAGATCGCGGCGGGAGCTGAGCCCCCCTCCCCTCCCCCCTCCCGATCGATGTCCCGGCCGAAACCTGCGGAGCGGTACCGGCCCCCTTGCGGGGCCCGGGCCAGTGGACAACGGTTATGAAAGGTTATAATATCGCGTCGAGATATATATCTCATTATTTATTCTGTTATAAGAGTGAAAAATGCTGCTCATATAAGTCCACGCACAGTACCTCCTCCTGACTTGCCGGTTCCCACCCAACACTCTAGGGCATGGTTGCCAAGTGGTGTCCAATAGGTCCATACATGACATCGTCACCTTCCAGGCAAAGTATCACAAGCACCATGCGACGTATACAAATTTCCGCCGCCATTTTATTTCTTTACAGAGAAATTGTTCAACGAGGCTGTCCGAAAATTTCACTGAATTTTCTTTGTGCTGCCGATAAAATTCAGTGAAATTTCCAAACAGATTCAACCAACAGTTTCTCAGTAAAGAAATAAAATGGCGGCGGAAATTTTTAAACGCCGCATGGCGCTTGTGATACTTAGCCTGGAAGGTGACGACATCAGTATCTGAATTTTGGGACCCCTACTCTCACTTCCTCCTTCAGAGGGGTTGGTCAAGTTCGGCCACATCTGGACCTCTCCTAAATTTTCCAACGAGGAACCATTATTATTTATGGCTCATTCAATAAAAAAACAATGTAAGCGCTTTTAGTTTCCCTGGGCAGACACGTGCTCTCATGCTAATATAGTAATTTCCATGAAAAATTAGGTTCAATCGAGAGGCTTGGAGGACAAGCCGCATACGTGCTCTTTTTGCTTTTTCAAGAAATACGCGTTTAAAGTTTCAAAATTGCATGGAGCCTTGGGGCATAAAGGAAGTTCGAACACCCTTTTTGCTGCTTTAAAGTTGGATTTTAGTAGAGAATTTTTCACAGAATATACTTTCGAGCTGGTTTTAGTTGAGTTCACGAGCACTGGAAAAAAAGTCTCTTGGATCTAGAGTCCAGACTCTTGAAAACATAGACAAGAAAAAATACTCTTGATTCAATAGGATTTTTGCTTAAATCGAGAGCAAAGCCTCTTAATTTAAGCGGCTTTCCTTCTGATTCAAGCAAAAATCTGATTGAATCAAGAGTATTTTTTCTTGTGAATGTTTTCAAGAGTTTGGAGTCTAGATTCAAGCGACTTTTTTTTTTCCAGTGAACATCTCAATTTCTTCAACAACTTCCCTTCTGCACTTCGTCCTCCAAGCCCCTCAAATATTTTTATCAGTGCTCCTGAGGACGGACAGAAAAAAATCCCAAAAGATCGGAACTTTCCACCGCTAGAATGCCGTTAAAACGAAATATTCTGGACGATTGGAGATGTTTCGAGGAGTTTATACCGCTTCTTGGACAACGGCGTTAAAAAGGTGAGTTTTTCGAGGCGACATGGCAACGTCATCCTCGAGCGGGCTCTTATGGGGGCCATGAGCTATCGCGCGCTCAGGACTCTTGCGGGGGCCATCGGCTATCGGTGAAGTATCATAACCTCCCGAGTGCTTGCACCGACTCCGGGGCCCCCCTTCATTTGTTTACTCTTGCTCTCGTATTTATTTTCGTTTGGAGGTAATCAATTACCGATTGGGCTAATGCGCCGGTAACGCACGCAAACCCTCGTTGCGAGATGGAGCTGCGGGTCGATTGTTGAATCGTTATCGAATGACCTTGATCGATATATTGCATTGTGAAGATAGGGATTTATCGATCGAGATCACTCGATAACGATTCAACAATCGACCTGCTGGGCTCCTTGAGATTGGCCGTGCGGCCCGCGGAATTTGCGGGACGATTTGGTCGACTGTCGTGCAGACTCGATAGAGACTTTGAGCGCTTGACATTTGAAATGCGTCTTCGCGTGGAAAATACATAAAAAAAGAGAGAAAAAAACCGTTTTGACGGATAACGCTGTCATGCGACTTTTCATGGTAGCGGCGAGCTTGTCGGAAATTCGAAACCGATTGAACTTGTTCGAGCGGGTAGATTCCTCAATTCTGCACAGTTGTTGACATTGGTAGACAAAACTATAGACCAAGATGACAAAAAGATGTATAGATCCTAATGGTGGAAGCGGGTGGTTGCAATGGACAAAGAAGGTAGATGGTATAGACTAACTGACGGCAATCCACCTGAGACCCTATAGTTAGTCCATCATTTTCTCCCTTAGTCTATAGGGCCCAAGCCCCTTTTAGTCTGTAGCATCGGCCCATACTTCCAAGTCTTCTTCGTCTATTCAGCCCACTGGGTCACATGGTTGTCGGGACACAAGCCCTGTTGGTTCCCGAGTGGGTTACTCGTTTCACTTAAATGAACGTTCTTCTGCAGTTAAGCTGACATCAATTTGTGATAACATGCACATATGTTCAGGCGGAGAAAAGATACCGACATGCATTACCAGAATGCAAAAAGAGAATGAATGAATGTGATTTTTACTCTGAAATCAATTGAGATGATAAATATAAGATATGCGAGTGGATAACTATGAAATCATGTTAAGTAACGGCGAGCGACTTTGGAGCGCGCACCGCCGCTCGAAGTTTGCTAGAATAGGAGAGGGGCGGAAAAACCGCTCATGAGTTGACTTACCATGATCTGGAGGTAATTTTAAAATAAGAAAATTTGAAAGTGTTGTTTCCTTACCTGAAACAGAAAAAAGACAAAAAAAACATAAGTAAAATTGGGGATTGCAGGGAATATTAAGGGTGTGAGGAGTACCGAAATCTTTAGAAAATTAGCTACGATGTTGATATGCATATCAGTGGAAGCTCTGAACAATTTAGTTCAGTCAAGATTTCAGGGCATAGATTCGATTTTAGGTTTTTTTTTTAGTCGACCACGTGAATTTTGCCTCCAATTTTACTGGATAGGCAACGAATTAACTGCGGAGCACGAAAAAATTAATGTTGGAGGAATGAATATACATTGATCTTGCTTACTGCTCGGACTAAAACTATGGATGATTTGAATTATCCTTTCTAAAAAAGAACCACTATATCTGACTCAGCCTGCGTAAAAGTATCTACCCACATGAAAAAAAGATGGCATAGTTGGCATACATGCTGTTTTTACGATGAATCAGGAAAAGTGGTTCCTCATAGTAAAATATAGGTCATTCGTAACTCTTGTCCAAGGGAGCCGTTAATGAAACACGTAACGCTAAATTTCGGATTTTCAAAAGCGAGGAACGTCAAAGGCCCGAATATTATCAACTTTAGCAAATCCACAGACGCATCGCTAGAACTCAATTAAAAAGAAAGACAATTACACATTTTCTCCAAAATTGCGGAGACAATCGCGTATTTTTCGTTAAATTGCACACGTTCTTCGTTTAGGAAACATAGGGGCATCAGAATTTTTGAATTCGTACCTCCCTTAGCCGTCCATTTTTGACGGAGGACTTTTTTTCCACATTATATATATACGTTACCTACGATTTTTCCTATCTAGCACGTGAGACCTCAATCCCTTGCCGACTGTGTCGAAAAATGGGTCATTTATTATGTATAATTGATTGTCGAAGTGAATGACCCTCGACAACGGGTCTTCCAGGTAGTGGGATCCATTGGAATCGGCGGCGATGCAACCCATGATAATTTAACGACAACGATCTACCTCCCTCTAACGTAAGGGCGTATCTTGATTTTTGCAGGAGCCCCAGAAAGCATGGGTTTACCTGTGAAACAGGGCTCACGTGGAAATTGAGATACGACCTAACGTCAGAGGAGCGACTATAGATCCCAACGGGAGATCATCACAATGCAGAAGTCTCCAGTCTCGACGATTCTAACAATCTTCTGAGTCAGGTAAGAAGAATATTTCACCTTTTGAAAAGGAAGGTGATACTAAACAGTGAAACGGCTATCACTGTACTATTTCTTAATGCTCATATGACATCGTTCGTAATTTTCGCCACCCTCATCGCATGTTCAAAAACAAATCCAGACTTTCAGACGAAGGACAGTTCTACATTCTCAATGGCTCGGAGCATGTATCCGATCATCGTGTGGCATTTCATTAAATATAGACGTTGAATGAGCAAAAAATAGTAGTGTTGAGGAGAATCAGCGAGGTTGGGCCCAAAAATGGACCGTATCGATCGATGTATCCCTCATTTCTAAAAGTGTCGAACCCAAACGAAGTTATGATTGGTGAAGTGTTCCATGAACATCGTTTTGAGATAAGGACACGCTCTATTTAAACTTTCCATATTCAGAGCATCTAATTTTCAGATCATAATGCAAGTTAAGGCCCTCCATGGGCAAAAAAAATGAGCACGCTCGAAGAAACACACCTGACAAGACTTTGAATCGACTCGTGCGAAAACGTTTCTTGTCCAGGTCCAGAGTTTCATAATCGCAGTGGTTACTTTACCCCCACGACACTGATATAAAAGATCGATCTCTTCTGTAAAGATTTAATTATACTTAGGGAAGTATTTACAAAACTTTTCTACAGTCTTAACGTCTTAAACCATCTTGTGTTTTTAAGTTACAACGAAATTGTCCACTCAAATTCTGAAACACGGTATTGGACATCGGACGTTTTCGCAAACGCCGATTAATTTTCCCCCAAAATCTCCGGTGTCAATTTTTCGACCCAACTTGACAGTATTGGTTTCGTGATAGTTGACATTCTTATCAAGATACAATGGTAAACGCATGGATCATCGTTTACTTAACACCCAAACTGAAAGTAGAGATAGTGATAACGAAGCAACCGTCGTTTTTCCGCTTCGCTTCTGCTGGTTTTTCGGCTTAAGTTTCTTAGTTTTTTAGTTCTGTCGTGTTTTTCTTTCGGTTTCGGTTTGTGACTTGTCACCATGTGACCAACCCGGGGCAATCACATCCATAAAGTCTGGAGTAAAAACAACACACCTGATGATAGAGATTACTCCGAAATGGTCATCGTGAAAAATTAATGATTTGAAGTAAGCCCACTACTGAGTGGCGAGTAGTGATCGATGGTAAGCTACCACATCTACTCAGTATTGGCGTCTTTAAAAATTTGTTCGCGGATGGTCAGAGCCAGACGCCCGGAAAATAGTTAAGCAATCTATGCCAAAATCTCATCCATGGTTTTGGGGCTATTTTTCCGATGTACGATTTTGTGTGGCGCCCGTAGGGAGGTTACAGGAACCCCATGCCGCAGCCGGTAAATGCGGGGGGCTTCCGATCATGTATCGGAATGGAGCAAAGCCTTACACGTCTGAGAAAAAACAATGGACGATTCCGTCGCCGCTGGCTGGGGAGGGGGTGAGGGTGATACTTTTCTGGACAAAAGGCCTTGCGGCCGGCGCGGCGGTAACGCAGTATGCTCTCCGGCTCCAGTAATTATTTTATCATGTTAGCTACCGTATAATCTTGTTGAAAACCAGTGGCGATACTGCGACTTAAATCACTAGGCAACATAGTTGCCAGGTTTTTTTTTAACTAAGTACTTAGACAGAAGTACTTTCTGGGATTTGCAGTTCCAAGAACGGATATTTCTCCGAAAAAGGAATATCGCAGTTTCAATGAAAAGTAGGCCGTTAAATCAATTGATCTGCATTCCGCGTGTAAATCAACGTTTTAAGATCATCCATGAAAGCATGTATCTCCGTAGGGAAATACATTGTACCGATGTCGTTTTTAATCAAATGGGGCATGATTATTGATTCCTCGTCGGATAATGTATAGTCTGAACGAATGACGTCCTGTGGACGGATCCCGATTACAATATTAGCATAAAGAGAACAATTTTTGCCAACCCTTAGTAAAACTCAGCAGTGTAATCTAAAGATGGATCCTTAATTGCAAGGGACTACAATCATCTGCCACTGCAAAAAATTGTATAATACGAAATAGAAACTTCTACGATTTGGACAAACCTTGAGATGGCGGGCATATACTTTAAAATTGTCATAACTCGCGCTTTACATTTTAATTTTTGTCAAGGTAAATCATTATAATCCCTTGCGAGGATTTATTTCCAAACTTTTATGGCAGGATTTTACCGGAGGCTCACGAAAATTGGCGTTTAAGTATATGATGTTGTGTCGAGGATCTCCTTGATTTGCCCTTAGTCACAATGTAAACCATATGAATACTGCCGTCCTCAGGAGAAACGCCGCGTAACTCCATTCTCGATTTTGCCAGCGTTTTACCGACAAAATGATTAATTACCCTTAAACAACAACCATTGATCCTCCTTAATTATAAAATAACTGTGGCATACCGTTGAGAATTTTAAGTTACAAAATATAGCATCACACACTGGAAAAAAAAGTCGCTTGGATCTAGAGTCCGGACTCATGAAAACATTGACAAGGAAAAACACTCTTGATTTAATCGGATTTTTGCTTAAATCGAGAGCCAAGCCTCTTAATTTAAACGGATTTCTTATTGATTCAAGCAAAAATCCGATTGAATCAAGATAATTTTATCCTGTCATTGTTTCCAAGAGTCTGGACTCTAGATCCAAGCGACTTTTTTCCAGTGTAATGATTATGTTTTCTCGCAATGAAACAGTATGTGTGGAGGAAAAAGTCTTAATGGGAGTTACGGCGCTTTTCCTGTGGACGGCAGAAGACGGCCCTCAGTTCTCTCGAGTGAAAGTTGATTTTGAAAGGAGGATCGGCATCCGCGCGGACCAATGAGAGTCGATCTCCACTCGCCGCGTAATCACAGCTCTTACCGCGAGCCAGGAGTCAAAACACTAATACAAGGTAAATACTCACCTTTACTTTCATGAAACCGATTTGTGACTCGAAATCCCCCGACTTGCCCCCTTTCAACCCACCCCGCGTCCGATTGCTCCCTGGAACATTGCGGACGTATCTACGAATTGCATCTAAATTATAGTTTTCCGCTCCTACTTGGCCAATAAGAATTATTGCGATTAGCGATGGATTTAATGTGTTATGCGGACGAGTGTTGCGATGCGTAAGGCTGCTTCGCCCCCGAGTGGAATCGGGAGTTCGGGACGAGGAAAAATGCCCGATGTGCGGGTGTGTATTTAGCTCTGAGTTATCCTTGGAAGTTCTGGGAACCGCTCCAAAGCATTGCCGGGTGGATCCCAAGATAGATTTACACAGGTATGGACAAGTTGAAAATTTCCCATGAGCCTCAGTACGTGTCACATGACTACGTGACGTAGGTTAAGGGGCCCGTTTTTAAATTAAATTACAATCAAATTAACATTCAAACGTTTGTGCGTTTAAACGTTAAAATTAATATCGCATTATCAAAATTGTGCAAAAAATCACACAAAATTTTGACGAACGATGAACCGAACATAATAAATCAAAATAATCAAAACATACAAAATGGCGGAAGTTAAGGGGCCGTTGGAGAGCCAATCGGAGGCCAGTTGTTTAGTTCTGTCCATACCTGTGTAAATCTACCTTGGGTGGATCCGTTCGAACTATTGCCCCGGCTGAACAAAAATTCGACTAGATTTTGCAATGAGAAACTACCATCTATGACTCATGTGTAAAAGCTCGCATCTGCATAGAGAGTCCGATTGAACATGCGTTGAATCTAGAATGAGCTATGATTATTTGTAGTAGCTCTCAGTCGCAAAATACGTGGCGCAGCCCCTAGAGGACGCTTCGCGCTCATCCCTACTTAGTAGCCCCTCATTGGTTAATATTACCAGAACAAGCTTATTTATGACCAATCTCCTATCGATAGCTGCAAAAATCATGAAAGTCAAATGCTGGAGTCGTTTTTTTTTTGGTGCGTAAGGATCATTTAGGTAACACAGGTTGTCTAGCAATTTTCTAAAAAAAAAACAAAAAAAAATAATTCCTTAATATTTCCCTGACAAAAAGTAAAAAATATTCTTGATTTTTCGACACGGTGGAACTCAATCAATTCATTGACTTTTTTCATGTTTTAGGAATATAATGTAATAAATACCGCAAAATATACGGTAACCAACTTATGCGAGATATTTTTGCCTGAATTTTAAACTTAAAAGTCATTAACAGTAAATCTAGTAGAAATTTCGTGGAAATCTCCGCGAGATGAAATTCGCCAAACATTTTCCGAAAAATTCGTTTTCTTCGATTTCCCTGACGTTTCCCTGACACGACAATCGCTTGCATGATACAATTCCCTAACACGTCGAATTTTTGCGGATTCCCTGACGTTTTCCCTGAATTCCCTGACGCATAAAAAAATTCCCTGACATTTCCCGGTCGCTCGACAGCCCAACAGAGCAAAGCGCGATATGTAAAAATAGAATCGGAAAGGGAAGAAGAGCCCGTCCGAGAAAACATGACCGACAGCGAAAGAGCTATAAAAAGTTGAAAGGAGCATCGAACAGGCGAATCGGGAATCGGCTCGATGAAAAGGAGCAGTGCACGTTGCACAGAGGTCTCCATCAGATAAACGAGATCGGGCTAATTTTCATGGTAAAACACCGTTTAAATGTTTGGTTTTCCACTGGGAGAAGGGAGCCCGGGCAAGTGATGCTGGAGCTTTGATCTCGCGTATCTGATTTCAGAGACGAGAAGAGCCGTGGCCTCTCAAAGTGACGACTCGGCTCCGCCCCCCTGGGCCCCTCCGGCCCCGACGCTGACAGTGATATCCAATAAAATCGCTCGCCAACACCCAGCTCCGTCTCGTCTTAAAGCCTCCTCTCCGATCGGTTCGCGTGCGTCAAGTGAATGTTCAATTCGTAAAACACCACTAGCCTTTTAGGGGAACTGGAAAATTTTGAAAAAATAGGGGGGTCACGTTATGATGGGTGAAAATATTTGTCTTCTCCTTGGTTAGATTACCCTACATTACTTACAATTAGTACGGTATTTGATCAAAATATGGGAGGTCGGCAGTACCTGTCTTCACCGTGTTAAATGTACTGATGCTACAGTGTACACTTTTCTTGGGTTCTATACTGGATGCATTTGCAAAAACTTTTTTTGTTTGTTTGATTCCTTCGGCTCTTTTCTTACTACAAACGAAACTTACTTCTTCAACAGAAAATGGAGGTTTCAGGATTTTTTTTAAAAGAAATTAAACACAATTGACAAAATGAGACCTTCGAAATCTTTTTCTTCTTACCTTATTTATTTATTTATTTTTTTTTTTTATGAAAAATGAGGGTACACCCTCTCGTTCATAGTTGGAGAAAAGGACAAGAAGAAAAACATGAAAGAGTTTCTGAAAATCCGTCCAGTAGATCAAGGTAAATCCGGGCACCAGATTTCAGTACTACATGCGTCATAAAACGTTGCAAAACTTATTCGATGATAATCAGATTTTTTTTTTTTTTTTTTTTTTTTTTTTTAAAACTCACTTTTCGGAGTTAAGGAAATGTAGAATTCAAAAAGAAAAAAAGACCGAAAAAATAATCTGGAGTAAAATCACTGCCAACTCCTCTTAAGGCCTACAGGGCCCGACCTTCAGTAAACACTATAAAGTATATGTATTGGTGAATTCAATGTTTCTGAAGAATATCGAGGAAAAGGTCATGAATCAATAAATTCTGAGCGCGTTAAGCGTTTAACTTTAAAGTTGACAGAACGAAGAAGTTTGCCACAGCCACTTCCAGCTTCTTGAACGGCTTATTTCTGAGTCTTTTGAAATTGTAAATTCAGGGTGCTCAAGCTTAGGCGCTAAATTTTTCAAAGGCGCGTCTCAAGACAAAACTAATTTTAAACTTTTACGGATTTTTGTAAAACATTTTAAAATATTTTAATCCCAAAAAATAAATCGAAAGAAAGAGAATTCTACCACATTCTTGCGACACATCATCAGGGCAGGAATGTTGCGCACGCTATTCACTTATTAAGAGTGTTTGATTTCATTCACTAAACTAACACTTACACTGATTAAAATATTTCGAAAATTGATCTTGAAGGGAGCAAACGATAGAGAAAATATACGGTATGTAATAAAATAAAAAAATCCGAAAGGGTTGACCAATTTCTAAGGCTCAATTTCTAGAGGCATCTGCGTGTATATTCTTATGATGAAACGGTCTAGAAATTAGAGTTTAGGTGAAGTTGAGAGACACAACTAAAAAACACCTATTTAGAATTAGGTATAGAATCAAGGAAGGTCAGATCAATGGAGCTGTGTAACCCTAAGGAGTTGACATATTGTCTTAAAAGTCTGAACGCTGGATTGCCCGACTCGATAGTTTTCTAGTCAAAATTATTCAATAAAAGTGAATAAATAACATAAAAATGAAAATTAGAAGCACCCTGAGAGTTGTCATAACGAAGCGAACTGCCTCCTGTTGTGAGAAGGATGATGCTCGGTTCCAACGGATTTTTGGATGGTTGGTCGCGGGCAGAATGCTTCTTAATTTCATGAGCAACCTACTCTACTGGCAATGGATCCTTCCAGTAACGATGCTCGAATTTACGTTTTTTACAAAGGGTTTTAGACATCTTGCAACCTTCGGTGTTTCCAATCAAATTCAGATCTGGCAAGGGTGTTAAAAATTGATTCTTGAGTGAAAAATATAGATGACGAAGTACGAAACTGCGCGCTTCAAATTTTGACTTTGCACGTTTCTGTTCGTGTTCTATTTGTCTCGAAGAAAACCGAACTTAGTATCGAAAAGTACCTATTAAAATATTACGATAATCTCCTTCTCTGATTCGGAAAAATATTACTTAAAAATTACAGAGGAACATTTTGATTAGCTCCCCTTAAAGAAAATAAAACATAGTTAAATATTTTAAAACGTTGCAATCGACATACGCATTCTCCGCATACAACCATTTATATCCGAAGAAAAAAGAATCGCTGCTAATAAAATACTCCTCGGAGATTCGAGGTCGGTCAAATAGTTTGTTGATTGAAATTCTTCGAAAATTTTTTCACAAAAAATACTGCAATAATAGTAAAGATAAATCCTTCACAAAATTTTGGTAAATTTCCAACAGATAAGCGCAAACTGTCTGAACTTCGCAGCATCTCTTGCTGCTAAAATATTTAGCAAATCTTCATTTTGTTAAAAAATTGTAAAATTTCAGCTTATACATAAAACAAACTTCCTCCCAAGCAGCATTGTTCAACGGAAAAATTGCGATATTTTGAGATTAGGTTGCGATTTTTTTACGATTTTTCGGCGATAAAATAGCAAGGATCATTAACATCTGACCGATTACCCTTGAACTTAGTCTTATCTCTATAAAATCGGGTTCGATGAAATCGAAATTTTATCTAAATTTATGACGACTCTTTATTCTATTATATTGCGATAAAGCGCCGCATTCACACTTTCACTTCCTATAAGAACTCCTTTAAATCTGGCTTCTTTCATAGTTTTAATTGGAACTGTTAGGAGCACTGGAAAAAAAAAACACATTAGATCTGGAGTCCGGACTCTTGAAAACATTGACAAGAAAAAATACTCTTGATTCGATCGGATTTTTGCTTGAATCAAAACGAAATCCGCTTAAATTAAGAGGCTTGGTTCTTGATTTAAGCTAGATTCTGATTGAATCAAGAGTACTTTTTCTTGTCGATGTTTTTAAGAGTCTGGACTCTAGATTCAATGTGTGTGTGTTTTTTTTTTCCAGTGAGGTTGATCCGCGCCGTCGATAAAATTGCGATTTTATGTGATGAAATCGCAATTTTATATCCCAAAATATTGCAGTAAATCGACGTAGATAAAATCTCTATTCATCCTCGGATCAGATTGTAACTTATCGCGATTACTGTTACTTCGGTTCTCGGACCACGCTCAATAAGGAAAATAATGCATTAAAATAGATACGATTGATAATACGTGATCAAATCAAACAAAAATTTTAACAAACTTAAGGAGAGCATACCTTTTCCATTATATGCAACAGCGACTGCTAGGGCTCGAACACCATACAACAGAACAGTCACAAGAGTCAACGAAACGTTCGCGAATTTTCTCGATTCCATTTTCTCTGATTCGAATACCGAACTTCAAAAGTTAAATCTCGGCGGGGGAAAAAAATCACTTGCGGACCACAAAGGAGGAAAACTTCCGTTAAGTGGAAATCCGTTGACGCTCACAGGAAAATTCACCGAGGAGAAGACACTGCGGGAAACTACCGTATTTTCCCGAAACGTGCGAAAACCGTTAAAGCTCGCTTTGGACTCAAGAAGTTCGGACAGTGAAAATTAATTGCTGTCAAGAAAAACATTTACGAGTGACGATAACTCGAAAAATAGTACAGAAATTACTATCCAACCGGAAGAAAATAAAATCACCGCACTTACACACTAACAAAAGGTGGTCGCCACATTTTCAGTTTCCCGACAAAACCACTTCTGGGAATTTTCTAAAATTCACTGACAAATCGAAGAAAAATCCAAAGTTCACTGGTAGTGCGCGAAAAATGCAGCTGATGGGACTGGGAGTGAAAAACTAAGGAAATTCTGAGCGAGCTTTTGTAATATCTTCGAAGAATGCTTGTCAACTGTCTCGATCAGATGGTGTCGCTGAAAGAATGGGATCAGCCAAATCCGCATTTACCAACAATGACAAAATATAAACTACAGCGGCATTAAAATAAAAGCAAAATTGATGGAAAACCTCGAACCAACTTTAAACCCCGAAAAGTTCCCGCGTTATCTTATCACAAACCGACGAATTTATTACAACCGTGACAGAAATAAAAACCCAAGGCAAGTTTGGCAGCGACCGGGGTTGATATTCTTCGCTCGAGGGCTAAGAGTGATAAAAACGCTGTACGAATTGTGAAAATTATCCGACGAATTACGTGCCGAAAAAGATCGCGGCGACGTGAATGTAAACAACACACGAGGACGAGAACGATCAGCGTAGAGGATACAACACGACGGATGAACGTGTACTAGCGGCGAGAGGGCGGCGAACGAAGAGCCGGCACGGCGCCAAGCTTCGTGTCGTGGCCGCGTACCCAGCGATGGCGCTACTTGTCTGCAGTAGAGCAGGGTATCCTTGCTGTATTCTGCCGTGGTAGCGAAAAGAGCAGTGAGTGTCAAATTTTCGAAATAGAGTATCCTTCAAAATTCGTCTAAACTCTTTTAGAGGAAATCAGTGAAATTGCATAAACAGGAAAATTCATCTCAATTCTGTTAAAACGAGACATATGAGAAAGTCGTAAGTGCGCAAAAATCACGTAAGTAGTTTCAGGCTGCGTAGTGATGCCACTTTTTTCCGAATCATCGATTAATAGAATCGGGTTGATTTTCACCGATTTTATCACGACCAAAAAATCGATTCGCCGAATCGAATCGAAAAAATCGTATTGTTAAAAAAACACACATTTTGTTGTGTGGACTTGGACGCTGAAATTTTTATCACAGAATAGAGAGGCATAACCGAACCTCTCTCTATTCTAAGTTTTTATTGAAAGTTCCTTTTTTTCCTCCTCGATTGTTCTGCTATTGATCAATTATTTTGGTCGATCAGTCGTAAAAGTGGCGTGTTTAGTTTTAGTTTTGACGTGAATCTAGTTTATGTCATGGGTGGAATCGGCCAGGGTCGCTCGCAAAAGGCGGCCAAAAAGAAACGGTCCCAAGTTAGGGTTCACTTAAAACCTCATTTTGACAGTATGTGTATTTTCTATTCAGGGGCATGAGAAAATGCACTTGGTTCACTTTCGTTTAACGCGGTCAGTTCGGTAGTATTTCGGTGCGGGTTGCATACCCCGCTCAGAAAATTGTATAACCGCGCTGAACATGTGCGAGTGACCCCTCCACAAAAACAGAGAGAAAAAAATATCAATCTAAACCAAAACAAAAGTTTTGGTATGACAGAATTTACTTGTTTCCTTATTTTTAAAAAAAAAATCGAAAATCTATTAATGGCGGCGGAAGAATCGATTCAGCCGAAAAATCGAGCACGGAAAACTATCGATTATTTCCGTGAAAAAATCGATTTTATCGAATCATATCAAACAGGGCAGCTGTAAGTGACAATATTTCTCCAGAGAGCCATTGAAAATAGTGCTTTCAAGTAAAGTGCCGTAATTTTTCTCATCAAATGACACTTCTGTCTTTCCCATTGAGTTCTTTAAGTTTTCGGTTGGAAAATTATCCTTTTCTTAAAAGCAAGTTTATAGGGTCTTTGAGGAAGGGCAGCAAAAAAGAAAGAGATAAAAATCTCCCTGTAAAATTTTCTAAAAACACTTAACATTTGCCTTGGATTTGTGGTAAAAAAATCTTGTTATTAGACATTTTATGCACACACCTATGGAAATTCTAAAAAAATCGCCATTCCTATAGAGAGCATTGAGGAAAAAAAATGAGATTCGAAGTGGATCTATTGGTGGAAGTGGTTGGTTGCAATGGACAAAGGAAGTTAGTCCGATATATTCTCCCTTTTGTCTAAAGGAACCACCCATATCAACCAATAGGATCGCTCCATACTCTATATGTCTTTCTTGTCTATCGCTTGTACATCAATTCCAATAATCGACACTGGAAAAAAAACAAGAACAAATTGAATCTGGAGTCCAGACTCTTAAAAACATTAACCAGAAAAAATACTCTTGATTCCATCGGATTTTTGCAGAATCAAAACGAAATTCGCTTAAATTAAGAGGCTTGATCCTTGATTTAAGATTTAAGCAAAAGTCCTATTGAATCAGAAGTATTTTTTCTTGTCGATGTTTTCAAGAGTCTGGACTTTAGATCCAATGTGTTTTCTTTTCCAGTGGACTCGCTGGAGTTACTTAACAGAATTGCTAAGCTAGCGTCTTAGCATTGAGTCGTATGAAAGTCACAAAGAATATCGCGCGAACCGCACAACCGAAATGCCGTTTTCGCACAACCCAGGAACCTTCAAAATCGCGTTAAACACAGCGTCCTAGGGTTGTGTAGTTCGTAAGTCACACAAAATATCGCGCGAACCGCACAACGGGATTACCGCTTTCGCACGAGCCAGAAAGCTTCAAAATCGCGTAAAACACAGCGTCCTAGCATTGTGTAGTTCGAAAGTCACAAAAAAATATCGCGCGAAGCGCACCAAAGGATTACCGTCTTTGCACAACCCAGGAAGCACCAAATCCGGTAAAATACAGCGTCCTGGCGTTGAGTCGTTCCAAAATCATAAAAAATATCGCGCGAATCGCACAACGGGATTACCGTTTTCGTACCCCTGGGAATCTTCAAAATCACGTAAAATGCATATAGACAAAAATCCTTCGATTCACAAAAACTTGGCATCCTGCCGAATCTGTTTCGACGATTTACCATGCGATTGCCCACTAGGCAAACTCATTTATCTTTCTACGCGAAGCTTACGGCATCGGGATGCGAAAATGACAGGACTCCGAAAAATGTCTCTTTTGTTACGAGGAGCTGTTCACTTTTCGCTTTTCCTAGCCACCTTTTCATGACATCGTGTTTCCCCTATTCGCCCTCTTCATAACCTTTGATTCGAATTTTTTCCGCTCTTTTGATCTTTAGATCTCACAGGCCGACTGAGGTGTTGGAGGAATTCGTCCAACGGAGAATGAGGTGTTGAGAGACGGCAGGAATTGGATGCTCTCTTAGTGCAAAAATTTAGAAACCCTCTGGTAAAATTAGCGCAACGTGTGGAGATTAAATTGGCACTAAAAATAAATTGAATATAAATTACAGACGCTTATACAGGACCGTCTGCCTGAAAAAAAAGAGGAAGACTGTTCCGTTTGATAAAAAGGTATGCAGAAACCCTGAGCTTATTTTTTTCTGATCAAAGCTTAGTTAGATTAGAAGGATTAAACCTATGATGTGAATATTTTCCTCATTTCTGATTTTTAGTGATAATACGGTGATTTTGTCTGACTTCGGAGCGCTACACACATTATGCAATTAACTTAATATTTTACTCATTTGATCAAAGTTATTGTTATAATTCAAGTATTCTAAAATCATGCATATGTATAATGGACGGAACTATCCTTGGGAAAAATAACCTTTCACTGGGCACAGAGGATTTTAAGAATCATCAAGTCGACTTAACTTTTCGGAAGTTCGACCAAATATCCCTCATTAAAGGGTACGAGTTCGATAGGTCCGTGGCACGCAGTAGATACATCCTTGCGAAAAGATTTTTAAGAGGCAAAATGGTAAAAAGATTACGATGATCGCATTAAAATCGTGCACAATTTGGAGAGCCCCTTTCTGAATTTCCCGCGTCAAGGGGGCAACTTTCTAGTCACCGGAAACGGGAAACTTCAGGCTTACCGATAGTTACCGTTTCGGGTGTTGTTGTTCATTATCTTGATTTGTTTACAAGCAAAACGTGATCTTTATTAATTCCACACCTTGAGTTGATGGAGTGCATTTCATCGTATGTATGTTGCCGAAACATGTGGATCGTTATTTTCGTTAAATGCAAGTTGCTTGTTTCCAGATCCGACTATTGAAAACTACCCACAGACACGATAAGAAAAACAGTCACAATAAGTTTCCGAGAAAATTTGTGTGCTTGATTAAAGATACAGTGCCGTCTACATGGATACGACTTTGTTTCATTAGCACGGCAGTAAAATTCATGAAATTTTATCCGAACTCAGTGCGAATGGGGCCAAAAGTTTTTGTCTGCAAAATTAGCACGTCGACGAGAAATAAAGAAAACATCAAAGAAGAACGTCCGGCACACGAATTCAATCGGCCTAAATTCTCTTCAACACGCACGTTTATGTTCATCTCTAATGGCCCACTGGGCTAGGTAATAAATCATTATACATATTTACAAAGTTTACTCTCCAACAGTCAACAGGGATACATACCCACTAACCTGCAATGATCCCGATGTCACGACCAAAATTTTGAAATTTTTTGCTTCCGTTAAGTTAACAATCTAAATTTTACGCTCTTATTATTCGTATTGTTCGTGAAACCATTAAAAACCTGAGATGGTGAATGTCTCAGATCAGATTAACTAACTACATGGAGCTGCTTTAATAGCGCTTTGGCGCTCTGCGACGCCTAGCCGCCGAAGTCCTCTATCCTCTCAAAGCCCTTCAGAGAGTCGGCACCCCCTCATTTTCTCTAAGGCGTCCTAACGCTCATCCCAGGAGGAACCAAATCAAGCATCTCTTTCGGCAGCCTTTCTTCCGTCATTCTGTAAACATGCCTATTGACCATACCAGACAAGCTGTTTGGCACGTGACGTACATATTTCCACTTCAAAATTTAACGTAAAACACGATTTGCGAAGGCAAAATATACAATTTAACTCCCAACATGCAAGCAATTGAGGTTTCGTTTCATATAGATTACGAAAAATTTGAATTTATCGCTTACGTGAAAAACCGAAGTCTTTTCGAGACAAATAGCGCACTACAACGGTTGTGGCAGACGTCTCAATCTAGCAGTGTATCTTCGCTACCCTGGGTTGTTCAAGTTGTAAACAACTTGCAATACACTGGTAAAAAAATTAGCTTGGAGGGTCATTCCATTGTAACGGGTGTGACAACAATTTAACTTTAAACAAGAATTTGAACTCTTTCTTGGGGTTTAATTAAAAAATTATCTGCAGTAGCAGAAAGAACTTTTTTTATAGATCATTTTAGTTTATCAGATATTGTTTTTACTTTGTTCCATTCCTCAGGAAAAAATTAAAAGGCTGCGTAACGGGCGTGACCGATTTTGGAAGTGAGTTTTTCCTCA
>NW_017557621.1:2790979-2832173 GCF_001854935.1 Bemisia tabaci
CCAAGCCTCTTGATTTATGCGGATTTCCATTTGAATCAAGACTGTTTTTTCTTGTCAATGTTTTTAAGAGTCTGGACTCTAGATCCAAGCTACATTTTTGCCAGAGTAGCTGGGCCGAAGTGCCAATAAAGATTGTTATGGTAACGTTAAGTGTGCGATTCAACTCAAGGAGATAGTGGTTTTTTCATGAGCAGAAATTTTGAATTTATGCATCGACATACGTGAATATCTTTATTAAGATTTACTCTCACGGTAATTTCCATTATACAAATGGTGTTCTACGTGGAAGTTGCATGAGAAAAAATGCATCAAAAAGCTTAAATTCGCGCACCTTGCCTTCACTGTAAAAAAAAACACATTGGATCTCGAGTCCAGGCTCTTGAAAACATTGACAAGATAAAATACTCTTGATTCAATCAGATTTTGGCTTACATCAAAAGGAAATCCGCTCAAATTAAGAGGCTTGGTTCTTGATTTAAGCTTAAATCTGATTGAATCAAGAGTATGTTTTCTTTTCGATGTTTTTAAGAGTCTGGACTCTAGATCCAATGTGTTTTTTTCCAGTGTGACGGTTTATAGACGCATTTAGTGTGACGTCACATCTCGTTATAATTTCAATACCTCGAAAGTCGAAACGTGCCCCAACAAACAAACATGGAGGAATCTGCGGGATATAGGCAGGAGGGGTAGGGGTATTCGCTCGATGGCTGTCTATGATATTACGAGTTAATTTTACAATCAATTCTTGTGATAGTGATCTCAAACGTTTTGGTAAATGAGTAGCTTTCATAATTTTAAAGTCCCATGGATTAATTGTTTGGTTTCAGGCTAGTTTTAGCATTATTTCGTCAATTGTACATTTTGGAAGTTATGTTTGTTTGTTGGGGCACATTTCGACTTTCGAGATATCGAACCACCAATATCGCTCCGTGACGTCACCACTAAAATCGTCTATTCTCTTCGTGTCGCACGCTCTCGGTCATCCCTGATTTTGATAAAAAAGGAACAAAAAGGGGGAAAGGGGAATTTCGGAAGTCCAAAGTCGTGCAGATAAATCAGGGGCTTGAGACTGAAGTATAAGTAGGGTGGAACACAGGGCTCAACCCCGCGATCAGCCGACCAGCGCGCGCAGCGGGTGTACCACTGCGAACTTCCCCTGCCTGCTTTTTAATTTATTATCGGAAGCTCCTCAAAGCGCGGGGCGGCGCGGCGGTGGCGTAAAAAAGGAAGCCGAGAGCCCCGAAATTATCACTTTAGTTCAGCGGTATCACAAATCTTTCAAAAATTGCTTTCAGATCTTCTCATCCCCAATAACGCGTCGCTCTTATCTGCGCCATTTCATGCGCGTTTTTTAATTGGATGTTTCGAGCCCGCACCCGCGCGCGCAGCTTATTCCCGTAAGTATGTAAATCGGAAAGCTATTAGTTTCCAACTTTTCGTGCGCGCCGCATTAACGAGATGAATAATCGCTCGTGAAGCCGTGTTGCCGCAGTTTCCCGAGCCCCGAAGTGTCCCTCCTCTGCCATACAGAGGAAGAACGCCGTATAAACCATTCGACGCTGCCAAATTTCCTCTGTTAAAATACGAATTTTCAGGGAAATCTGTGGGTATTTTTCCTCCGATTTTTCAGACCATTTGATTCGCGATTGCATAAAGTACATTATCTGAAAATTTCGAGAGAAAATATTCGCAACTTTCCTGAAAAATGAAAATTTAACTGGATGAAATTTGGCAACTCTCGAATGTACATACGGCGTTTTTACTTAGCACGGCAGTGCTGTAATCGATTGAAAAGAGACAATCGTCGCGAGAAATCGGAAGAGGATCAAAGCGGGCCTTTAAATGAGTTCTCCATTCGTGTTTCGCAATAGACTTGCAATTACATAGACGACCTTTAAAGAGGGCTATTTTGACTGATATAAATATTCACGTGGAACGAAACTCGCATGAGAATTATAACAACATTTACTGGGAAGGAACTTCATAGCATTTTGGGAACACATACAGTATAGAAATAATTAAAACGACTGGCTGAAGCACCCTGAGATTATTATAAAATGATTTATAAAAATTATATTATAAACATTTTACAACTCAAGGGCAGATACTGCTCTCTGGCTGATTTTGATATGCACAACCCTAAAACGTGTGTGCGAGGACGATTTTAGAGAGACAGAGAGATTCGTAACTTTGCAGTTCGCTGAACAGAACGCAAATATTCACACATGTTTCAGTAATGCAATTTTTCATGGTTATTATTGAGAATATTAATGCCAGAAGTTGGGGAAAATGAACTACATTAGTTACACGTATCACAACTGCAGCGTAAATTAAGGTTCAAAAATCACGTCATCATTTCATTTTTCACGGTTGAGAAAAATAGCTTGAAAATTAAAGTTAGACTTAAACTTTCTATGTACTTCTGGCCTTGCAACAGTCACTCCGACAATCCTTTTTAAACTGTCTCCTATATTTGCGCGATAATAACTTGTGATGCAACTTCGAGAGTCACGGTAACTTTGCATTAGACTTGGAATTAAAAATTTAACGATAGATCATTGAATATGCATCATATCAAAGACGATTGATCTAGTTTTTTCATTTTTCTAAAAACAAATATGAATATATTCTTAAACCGCGCATCTACTAAATGCTTGGTTGGTTTCCAATTTTCCCCATGAAACATTATCTTTAAGGCGTCTGAAACCTATTTTCTAAAAGGCAAGAAGGGTAGAATCATTTAAAAGAAAGGTTTTGGTGCTTACGGACTGACTGTTTCAAATGAAATGGAGGTAATCATATTAACACTTCGAGTGGGATAAAAGCTCATAAATAGGAGAGGCGTGTTTTGAGCCTCGTTGACGTCAAAGCTGCAATAAATCGAAAGATACCTGGTTCATTACAACCCCTCGGGAACAGCTTCCGTCGTAGAACAAAGATAATATTTACTGTAGACTTTGATAAGAATCTAACTCGTCCAAATTTTACGTCTAGTTCTTCCATCGCGTGCTCAGGAGGTAGCCCGCAAGAAGAAGCTACTTTAGAACGAAAAAAATATGAGTACTGTTTCACGAAAAGGTCTCCGTGAAGGGAGGGGGGGGAGGATTCTTGAAAACAGCTTTCAACAGCAGTTTCTTTAAAAAAGCCCCAAAAGGGTCCATGATTTAAATACAAACTCTTATGTTGTACAAAGATAAGTGAGGCTTAAGAATGCGAGGAAAAAATACGCAACACGCAGGAGACTTAAGGTTAAGGTTTATAAGCTGGACTAATAATTGATTAATAATTTGATATACCTTATGGAAGTTTGTCTCATCTTATTTATAGGTCTGTGTGTGTCCGGAAAGGGATATGGAGTCATTACACTATGTATTAGGGATTAAAAAAGACCAGGAAAATGTACGCAATGTATGCATCAAAGCTGTTTATCCCCCAAAATTTTCCTTGATCAATCATCCACTGTCTGCAGCTTTTCGGCTTCATGGTGCGATTTTCATCGCACCATTATTTTACGTGTTAAAAAGCCGTTTTCAACGATCAAAAATCTTACAAATTTAAAAAAAAAAAAGAACTAGATAAGATAAATTAGAACTAGACGAAACCAAAGCAGCGGCTGTTCTCATAGACGGAGGTACACAGTAAAAAGTTTCCGTGTTTGATGTCACTCAGAGTTTCTTCCTTTGTATCAGGTCAACCTAGAGGATTCGGTTGTTCAACACACTTTTGCGTTAAATTCGTCCACATCGCAGGCTACTGAGAAATCGGATCACAAAGAACGCCCAGCCGAAGTAAGTGGTACCCCTTAATTTAAGTACTTATGTGCTTAACTTGAAGGCCCAGATACACTCGGCGATTAATCGCCGCGATTGAAAGGCGGAAACCAATGGAGAGCCTTTGATTTCGATCCATTGACGTCGATAAATCGAAATCAAGACTCTCTATTGGCTACCGTCTTTCAATCGCGGCGATTAATCGCCGTGTGATTCTGGGCCTTAAGCACTCATGTTTTCCTCCCCGTATTTAGAGGTCTCGACTTGCAAGTGGCCAGCGTAGTAACTGTCCGCGATATGATGCAGGTTCGGTCCTAAAGGCTCGCAACTAATTTTTATCGAGGGCGCAGATTTTCAATACACGGATTAGGTCCCTTCAACCCAGAGATTGGTCGATTTAACACACGGAAAACTAACATAAAAAAATAATCGAGAGCTTGTGTGTGATGCTTGTAGCTAGTGTTTTACTATCTAAATAACACGAGATTTTGGTTAGGTTTTCTTACTGTGTATGGAAGATAGAGAGGCGGCGATTATGCTGGAGGACGCAGAGGTGCAAGCTGGGACACCGTCCAGATACCTCGGTATCTCTTTGGACAAGGGTCTGGACAAGTCCCAGCAAGTCCAAAACGTGCGTGAAAAAGTGAGCAGAGTTGCAAATTTGTGAATCGACATCTGCTTCCTAATATAGGCGGACTTAGATTCTTTGGAGGGAAATTACTGATCGGCACGTCCCCTCCCTCCTTTCACACTTGACTCGTGCACGGCCCTGGAAAAAGTAAAAACTAGGAATTTAATAAATCAATAGGCTAATACCCTTGAAAAGGAATCATTTGATGTTCTAAGTTTCCGTTGGGTATTCTGTCTAATCCCGTAGAATGTTAAGGTGCTCAATGCCCCAAGATTTGTGGTTTGAAAGAGAGCAGTGGAGGTTTGGAGTCGTAGAGCGCGAGGGAGTGCTGTAAAGCGACTTATATGAATGTACGTAGAATCCCGTCCGGCGAAATCTTTTAGTGGAAGAAAACTTAGAAAGGTTGAGGATTTTCTCCCGACGATGTTAGTTGATAAGCCTTGTTCGTATTTAGTAGTATCCCTATAAAGCTCGTAAAAGGTATAAAAGAATGGATTTAAGTAACAGTGTTGTCTTCTCTCCCGATGCCGTGCCTAATGGCGGTTCCGGCGTGTTAGCCTCCACAGAAAAGTTTGATGATAATTTCAACAAGGTCATCCGGATTTCGGGATGGGTCCAAAATGAACTAAATTACAAGGACTAACAGAGCATGCGGTGACTTTATCCCAGGAGAGGTGGGTGGTAGCTCAGGAGTCAGGACCGAGTGTCCACTGTCCAGATGGTGTTTTCTCAACAAGGGAGAGATCACGGTTGGCTCCGTAAGAAATTTTGGGATCTTGCGGAGTTAAAAGAAACATGTGTCAAGAGGCTTGATGGTAAAACTAGAGGGATTTCAGAATTTAACGACATCATATGGACTGCGTTTAACAGAAAGAAACCAAGACAGATCAGCTATTGCCAATTTTAACAGGGCAATTTAATTTTTTACGAGAAAACGTTTATGCGGATCCCTTTGAAAATGTTAAGGAGTTTGCTTCGTACTATGGAGAAAATTCACTGAAATTCGCACGAAAATCCGCACAACAGTTTTCATGTAAAACGATAAATTAGCCGATTAAATTTGGCAATAGCTGATGCGGCTTGGTTCCTTTCTATTTAACGCGGTCCATATTAGCTCTGATCTTAGCATACTTTGCAGATTTCCCCGATCAAAGGGACGCCAGGCACACCACCCGGAGTCCGGTGAATGATCTCCAAAGAGTAGAACTAGACGTGCGAGATTTCAATAGCGCTAGTGAAAATTTCCTTCAGTACAACCTGATTCAAAGTCGCAAATCGAAAAAGTTTGTTTTCTCGAGACACTTGGGCAAGACTGTGATATTTAACACTTTGTCTGGCAGCGTAGCGAAAAAGCCGCGAGATCTTTAAGTCACTCAATGAACACATTGAGGTTGTACGCTTATAAGTTCAAGGGAAGATAAATTAAAGAGGGGATTTTCCTAAAAATGCCATTCTTTTTGGACACGACCATTTTTCTCCGACTGTTCATTTCTGTTCGGGCTGGAGGGAGCTGCGAGTGGGTAATCTTGTTGCTCCCCGTAGACGCCTCCACAGCCTCCCTCTATACTCCACCCTTCACAAGCCCGGCCACTTCCCCACTTTTCCGCCTTTCATCCCTGGGGACCCAACTTTTCTCCCACCCAAAAACGTCCGGCTGCATGACTACAGTAGTGCCGGGCTGGGGAAAAAAGCCGTGTGAACATTCGGCCAGTTCTACATACTTTTTGGAAAAATGTAATTGCGCCGAAAGTTGTGCGGGTATCGTCGATCGAAATTTTTAGACACATTAGATTAAATTCAAAATGGAATACTCGGCCAAATTGGGAGAAAAAATTTCAGAACTTTCTAAGTTAATTCGTATTTTACGAAAGGAAATTTTGCAATTTCGAATGTATCATATGGTTTGGATCATCAAAATACGCCGGGCTTTTCATCTCAACGGTCGAGAGGCAAAGTTTCTTGTTCTTACTGAGTTCGAGATACATACATCTACATGCTAAATAAACAGAAACACGGTTTTATGAGTGAACACTGAAAAAAAAAAAAAAAAAAAAAAAAAAAAAAAAAAGACGCAGAGAAAAGTGACGCCAAGTAACATAGAGTAACATCGAATACAGAAACTGTGAACTGTGCACTGGAAAAAAAAAAACACATTGGATCTTGAGTCCAGACTCTTAAAAACATCGCCAAGAAAATATACTCTTGATTCAAGCAGATTTAAGCTCAAATCAAGAACCAAGCCTCTTAATTTGAGCGGATTTCCTTTTGATTTAAGCTTAAATCTGATTGAATCAAGAGTACTTTTTCTTGTCGATGTTTTCAAGAGTCTGGACTCTAGATCCAATGTGTTTTTTTTCCAGTGAATGCACACGACAGTGGTCATTCTTGAAAGTTGACAACGCTATTTTTCCTCCATTTAAATGTATGTATAACGAACGATTTTTGGTAGCCTAAAATCGATACTTTCATCAATGGATTGAAATGGAGGAAAAACAGTATTACCAACTTGCAAAATCACTACACACATGCAGATGATGCACGCTGGTGCTTTGTAAGCCGCACAGAATTCGCACTTGTTTCGGGGAGATCTTCTCTTTTGAATCCAGTACCTATTACTACTACACGCCATCCCTCATCTAACGAACACACCCGATCTTTCCAACCTGCACATAGTTCTGTTTGCTAGAAATCCGTTCAATTAAGTATTTTCCTAGGATCAAAACGCAACAATTTTGAATACCACCAAATTTTTCCAGTAGGGAGTTTATTTATTTAGCATTATAATGCACTATTTTCTTAATTTGGGGGTGTTTTTTTTTTTTATCTTGGTGTTGTTTTAAGCTCGACTGACAGCAGAGGGATTAACTGCAACGGATGATATCTGGAGGTTAAGGCTTGGAAAAATGAATTATTACATCACTGAGAAAATTGGTACCCTCAACTATGTTAAGAAACCTAAGACTCCAAAGTCTCCTCTTAAAACACCAAAGTCTCCTCTTAAGACTACAAAGCTCCTCTTAGAACTCCAAAGGCTCCTCTTAAAACTCCAAAGTCTCCTAGGGGGCAAAGGGGGAAGGGTTGGTGAGGTTGAAGAGTGGGCCACGATGACTTACATAATACTTGAGCGGCCTTAAACCTTCAATATTTTCACCTGAAAATACAAGTAGGTGTTCGCGATGACTGGCTACACACACCACGACAACGTCTCGCCCATTCCTCGTGAAAACGGCTAAGGGAGGAACCCTGCGAGTTTCGCAGATGTGCCGACATTAACCGACATACGAGGAGGAACGGTTAGCAGCGAGCGTGTCTGCATGTCTTACTTTTTTTCGGCCCATTGACACGTCTTTCAAAGCGGATACCGTGTTCACGGTTGCCTGTCAACGGGCTTGAAATTATGTCTTCATTAGGGTGCTCCGTTAACAGGTATGTTACAGGGATGAGCTAGCGAGGGTGGTGGGAGCGAGGGCGCCAGCGATATATCGATTGTTATTCCATTTAAACCTATGGAAAAGGATCGATAGTCAGAGTGTTAGCAGCGAACACCTTAGTAATCGATTCTTTACCATAGGTTTAAATGGCGAGATATCGATAATCGATCATTGACGCCACGCCACCGGAGGGCGCGAAGGAGCCCCTCCCGGAAGAGCTCAAATCATTCGGAAAAACATGATCGGGCACGAGAGGTGAGCGTCGGGCGATGGGCCGTGCGCGCGCTCTTTAATTTATCGCTTTCCCAGCGCCCTTCATGAATTTCCATTTTCCGTTTTCCACTCCTCTTCGGCGAGTTATCAGTTATCACTCGCTCAACCGCGCTCACCAAACAACGCACAAATCACCTGCGCCGCGGACGACCGACAGCCCCGGTATAGATTATCCCCGACAACTCTGTTTCTTCCCGCGAGCCCGCTCTCCAGCCCAACGGCGCGGCGTCGCGGCGCGTCGATGCCGGATAGTGGCCGAACGCGCCAAGAACCATCCCGCCGCACAATGGAACAAGTCAACACTGGAAAAAAAAACACATTGGATACAGAGTCCAGACTCTTATAAACATCGACAAGAAAAAATACCCATGATTCAATCAGATTTAAGCTTAAATCAAGAACCCAGCCTCTTAATTTGAGCGGATTTCCTTTTGATTTAAGCTTAAATCTGATTGAATCAAGAGTATTTTTTCTTGTCGATGTTTTTAAGAGTCTGGACTCTAGATCTAACGTGTTTTTTCTTCCAGTGAAGTCGGAGAAAAATTGGAAACTTTAAAAGCTCTTAACTCCATTATTGCCCAACGTTATGGTCTTTAAAGTGGTCCCATTAGCTTTCTCGTAATATTTACTGCAAAAATCACCCCTTAAGCGTTGAAATTTGACGGAATAAACATCAAAATTTGCTCTTTCAGAGAGTCAATTCGTATCCGACCTCTCTCGTTGACTCGATCCACCGTGCGCCATATGAAACTCTTCCATTTTCGAAATCTTGCAGCGATCTCGAGCTGGAGTCGAACAGGAACCAAATTTATTCAAAAGATAAAATTGATGCAAGGAACAATACCACGTATCTGCAGACTGACGTGATATCACAGAGGGAAGAAAAAACTCAGCCGTTTTGGTAATTTTCTCTTCCGTATTCTATGGTATTCCTGCTTGGGTCAGAGTGGTCCAAATGGAAAACTGCTGCGACTAACTTCCCAGAACATTTAGACCTATGAAATAGAGCATATCTACAGATGTCCTGTGGACAGCATCATGCTGCCCACAGAACAGTGTCCAATAATGTGTTAGATGTATGTAGTGGTATCCCCCTACCCTCATGATAGAGGTTACCTTGATATACGTCCCAATGAATAATTTTCAAATTTTTTTCCTTTAACTTTTTACTCTTGTGTCATTCAGACTAAATATTATTTGCAAATTTCTGCGCCATCCCTTTTTCATCTTTGGCATCCCTGTAGATTATAAATCAGTTTAAAAAAAAAAAAATGTTTTGTTAAGTAATACATTCGATCAACATTTTCCAAGAATAAAATAGTTCGAGAGTAAGGGAACCCTTTAGAAAAGTTTCTTAGGAGGCTGCGATGTAACGTACTACTGATTTCTTTTTCTTCTGCCTACAGACACATTGAACTCAGTGTGCAATACAGAAACAGAAATAGATAAAGCATCAGATAAAGTGATCAAAGAAGCCATAAGTGCCTGGTTAGTGCATTGCCTCACTCGACTCAAGAGGATAAGATGTGCTGTTTTTATTTCAATTCTTCCTGAAGAGTTTGAGTAAGTTAAGAAATGAACCTGACTTTGATTTATAGTGCATACCATCATTGTCTCTATTATGATTGCAGCACTTTTATTTTATAATCTGGACTATCATACGTCTATCTTGATCACATTTGCCAGCAGAAGGTAACTGTTGCAATTTTTCTTCCGGAAAATATTTCTATTTCTAAAAATTGTTTAAAATACTTTTGTTCACACCATCACATCTTACAAAAAAACCGACAATATAATTATTTGAGGTCTAAATATTAAGGAGGTGACTTAGTAATTTTGAGGTCAGGTTCGCAATTTTTTTTCCAACCACTTCACAGCTTCCATGCGAAATTTGAACCGACTATAAACATCAAAGTGCGTACTTTGCACAGTAAAATGCGGCAAAATTGCTGATTTAAATTTGCCGAAATCTTCAGGTAGTAGCGGTTGTGTTCCTTAAACCTCGTCAAGTTTTGTGTTCGTATTCTAATTCACGCACCCAGAATACGAGAGAACAAGAGTATAAGATGAAAATAAAAAAAAAATAAAAAAAATAGAAACAAAACTTGGGTTGCGTTTCACCGAGGAAGGAGAGGGTGGGTCCCTCCAGACTCCGGTGAAAGGCGAAGGTATTTTCCGTGGCAAACGATTTCCGCCAATCCGCCATTCGTTACCGGATAGGCTGGTTGCGTTGAAAATCAGTCTTTTTTACAAAGTGGAAGCTAACTTTCTAAAACCGTTAGGATTCATCGCGGAGAATAAAACTTCGTGCGTGGGACCCGAAGTTGAGGTCATATGGATCTCTGAAGTTTTCGGATCACGAATCTAAAAACTAGAGGTTCAGCTGCCGAAGTTCGGGTCAGACATCTGAAGTACTTCGATAAATACCGAAGGGTTCGGGTCACACATCTGAAGTGCTCCGGTACATACCGAAGTGCCTCGATGTCTGACCCGAACTTCGGCAGCTCGACCTCAAGTTTTCGGATGCGTGATCAGAAAACTTCAGAGATCTATATGACCTCAACTTCGGGTCCCATGCACGAAGTTTTTTTCTCCGCGCATGCAGGAAAAAACAAGGAAATATAAAAAATGAAAATCCGGCTGCATGCCCGAATTTTGCGCTGAATTTTACCTAGTGCTCGAACTACAGTGGTGTTAGTGCAGAGCCGACGGGACATAACCTCATTATTATCCAAATATTGTCGCCATTTTACCAATTAAAATGCTCTTTGAAAACAGCCTTTGAAGGGTAAAACTGATCCGAGGTTAAATAGAGGACGTATTTAAGGGATCTTGATTTTCAAATACGCGTGTTAACTTGATCGGAGGGGTGAGTTGAGGGATGGTGGGGATGGAAATGTTGCAGACGAGTGGTTGGTTGATATTACATCGTCCCTCCGACGTTAGGGCGTATCTCAATTTCCACGTGAGCCCTGCTCTCCTTATGGTATATCGACTGATCGGCCATTTAAAGCTATAGAAAAGTATCGATAAACAGGGTGTTCGCAGCGAACACCTTGACAATCGATTATTTACCATAGCTTCAAATGGAGAAATATCGATGGATCGCAAAGCACGCCACGCCACTGCGTATAATTCTATGCATTCCGGGACTCATGTAGGAATCGGGATACGCCCTTGCGTCAGAGGGACAACGATTAGTCCGGCCCGAAGGCCTTAAGCGAATATCAAGCCGAGTCTCTGTGAGAGGCAGTTGCGTCATCGGTCGGGCGAAATTTCCTCTTTCGTCTTTTAATCCGAATGAAGCTGCAACGACAAATATTTTCGGGAGGGTCGAGGCAGTTACCCGGTGCCGGGGCTACAGATCAAAGCATTTCCTCTGCATGCTAATTTTCTGCTGCCAAAAGCAGACGAGTTGGTAAGTCGATTTTATTTTAAATACTCTCACTTTTTAGGCCGCCCTGGGGACTTTCATTCTTGTGACCTTTCTATGTTTATTACATTCAGCGTTGGTAAAACGGCCCCGATCGGTGGCGCCGCGTGCTTTGCGATATATCGATTGATCCACTTTATTCTATGGAAAAGAATCGATAAACGGGATATTCGCAATGAACACTTTAATAAACGATGCTATAGCATGGCTTCAAACGGAGAAATATCGATAATCGATCGCCTCGCCAGTGGCTCCGATTATCAAGCTTGAAAGTCAGATGGATCAAAACCCGTGATAATCGTGCTGCCTCTGGGCAACATGACAGTAGCTTTCAAAATGGCTGAATGGTTGTAGCATAAATGAATAGCTTGTTACGAAAGTGCCCGGCTCCGGGCGGGAGGGGGGAAGAAATAAAAAAAACAGCCAAAAACTGACTTCAACCGAAAAATTTTCGTTCATGGGAAACGCTCATGGCGCGGCGCATGCTATTCCGTCCACTAAAACCATTTAGCCAAAAATGTGCAATCATTCGGTCCTTAAACATGAACTTGCTTAAATCTACTAAAAAGTGGAGCATTCCCGAGACCAGCAAAATCCGCGTGTATCATTACAATGGAAAAAGAAACAAAGTAATGATAAAAGGTGAGCGACCCTTAAAAATGATTTTTCTGCGATAAATGGAATCGTCACTTCTGCCAGAACTGGCAGTTTTCGAGGCAGGGAATTCGAACTCTCCCTATTTTTTAAGTTTTGTGGATCGGTCCGAATTTATGGATTGCATCACCGATTCATCGGCACCTCGAAGCATAACACAACTGTTAGAGTGTGCGAACAATTTACTACATGCTGGTGATAAATTTGTTAAAAGAGCGTTTGGTTGGTCATTCAAAATCGGTGCATCAAATACGTTCACCGTACATCATACCGTACGTATATCGTACAAGATTATGAAGCCGAACTAAGTCAGCTTCAAAACTCAGGTGATAATTAGAACTAGACGGTGGAAAAATTAGCCCCTCGACTTCAAAATTCATCTGAGCCTAATCTGACCGTAGCTTTTCACGGTCTGGTTTTCAGAAACTTGAGAAAACTTTCACGTTCATTCCCTGAACACTTTTTAATAATTGTAAAATTCCTTCATTTCATTCGTAGGAATTCGCCATAGAGGCACCTTAAAATTTTGGTACACGATCCTCTGTGGACAATTATTAGGACGGACGTATGAACCTAAATTGCAGAGAGAATTACCATTTCTGACTTATCTAGAAAGGCGTCTATCTGCATTGATGAACTTAGGACGAAACTTTCGTACCTATGATCACCATTACCTGTTTTCAGTGTTGCCTTGCTGCTAAGCGGCGGCTCATACATGTGTGGCTTTTAATTTTTTGTGTTTTATCGGCGATTGAAGAAGGGCATGTTAATCCCAAATCGTCTTGTCAAATTGTTTTTATTCATAGCATTTAGCCCGTTTTAGTGTTTCATAATCAACCAGATATAGTGGTTCCTTGGTTCAAAACGTAAAAAAAGATGATACTTGCTGGGAAAATGAGAATCGTAATTCGGATGGTTACCTATGAAATACATAGATAAATCTCAGGAAATTTCACTGCAAATCAGAATGAAATACTTGAAACCTCATTTCCATTTCATTACGATATTATTTTCCTCTCATTTTAAACTTACAATTCTCCTTTCTCTCCGAGCTCGAGAGCACGGTCACAAAATTCACCGGCTCTAATGGCATTCTCTGAATTTTCCTGTGGTTCTAAACGGTCCGTTTAAGGAGGCGCACGGCCGCAATTATAAAGTTCCGTCGTGAAAACTTTCGCTTCACGCGCTAAAATAAAAGAAAGTTTCATTAATTTATATGAAACTCCGCGCTAAACTTTACGTCTTCTATTTCTCCACAGGTTGAGAGTTTGCCTAACCATTCGTCCGCGTCCTCTCGCCTACATACGAATTACCTTTACGCCAAGTTTTGCGTCGCGTCCCATATGAAGTGTGCATCGTGCACAGACGCAAGTGGACAATTAAAAAAAAAGAAAAAACAAGCGGGAATGTTCTAATACTGTCGTATTAGTAAAGCGCTCAGGTGTTAGTAAATGTATTTAGTGAAGAAAGGACGTATAAACTCCGTCGACTTGGCTGGGAAATGGAAATAAAACATCAGCTGATAGCAAACAAAGGTTACCCAGGAAACCGTAAACGCGTTTTCTCGTTTCCCGAAAATGATAGTCACCGTTGAGCTCATCAGGCGCGTTTTTTTCAGGCTTCGTTTGAGTTCAACGATCAATTTCGATAAGAATTACTCTACCGCTAAGAAATTTTCTTATGGACAAACGATCGAAACTACCTGCGCATTACGTTAAAAGCATAAAATACAGTTTTCACACCTTTATTTATTTTAAAAATGGACCCCCCCAAAAAGCCTACACATCGATGAGCTGGTGCGCCATTTAAACGCATTAGCACTAGTATACCAGTACTCAGAGGCAAGTCGCAATCAAAAAGCGCTGCCTATCGGCTGAGCGCTTAAAAAATAGAGAAACTTTACAAATATATACGAGTAATACGCACCAAATTAGAGTTGTATACATTTAGTTCACTTTTGAGCAGGGCTGCCAGAACGTGTACTTTCGGTACACACGTGTACTATCGATTTTCGTTTTGGATTATTTTGTACTTTTCAGAATTCGGATTAATTGTGTACTTTCGCCGAATTTTGTGTACTCTGTGTACAATTTTTTTCATAATTAGGAAATAATCTCGAGTTTTCAATTTTTTTCTCTCAAAGTTATAGATTTTTGTTCCTTGCCGTTTAGTTGGCTGCAAGCTTTCACTTTCCCTCTAATTTTGTCTCAACCCCAATCGAATCGGCCAACTAACCGCCAAATCTCAGAATCTCTATTCCATTAATCTTTATTCGGTCGTGCACGTGCCTCATACTTTTCTGTGATATTGTTTCGTCTCCTAATAAAGAATGTTCTCGCGGTGAGAAATTATTTTCTTAGCAGTGCTTGTGTTAAATATTGTGTGTCATATTTTTGCTGAAAAGCCGCACCATACATGGAGTTCGTTGTTGGCGAAGAGGTAGAGATTGACGAGGAATGCTTATGGATAAATGACTCTCGTAAGTTCCAAGTACACACATGTTTTCTGAACATAAGTCCTCTAAAGTGACATACATCAGTGACTAATTTTTCTAGTCACCTCCCTAGACTTAATAATTTCTCTAGGAGCCTACCCCTGATTTCAGCAGCAAGATCCCGCACCGCCAGCTGGATCATGATCTCACGGCAGTGACCGCACTTAGCTGTCTTGCTGTGAGAGAATAACAGAATAGGAAGAATCAGCAATTTCAGCAAGAAATTTTGAATTTGCCCCGTATTATGATACTATAGCATTTGCCCCTTTATTAGTTCCGAGGCTACATCTCAACTTGAAGCATCTGTGCAGGTAGCACTGAGGCAGCATTGCAGCGCCAGTACCCTGATCAGTTCCCAGCCTTGATTTCAAACTTTTGTGATAAGACAAGGCTCAGAAAGAATCAAGCTACCTGATTAGTCGGCTTTGGCAGTCGAACCCCATGTCACATGGACATGTGGTAAGGTATTTGTAATGCGAGGCGAGAGGTGACTCTAACTTCCTATCAACTCCTGACGTTGGCATGACAATGACAATGGCCAAACCAACCAATTCCTTAACTCCATTCTGCCCTTGTTTTATCTTATTTTGTTGGCAAAGTAATAATTGCAATGCTCAGGCTGTTGACTTTGAAGTCTAGCTAAGTGAGATAACGTGTGTAGACATACGTGTGGAAGAGTATGAAGCCATTGGAGTGGATGGTCACCCTATATCTGCAAGAGGAGTGTCCTCAAAGTATATTACAATAATGCCTCTTACCAAGATTGGCAGGCAGACACCACTCATGTTTCATAACATTTTCTTTTTCTTTTTAGAAGCATATGAGCTCTCCATTCCTGAAGTCCAAGACTACCCAGAACCTTTTTTCCCAATTGTTGAAGTTCTTGTGCCGCCCATGTACGAGCAAAACGAAAATGCTACGGCTGCATCCATAAACAATGTAGTTGTCACAGAAGCGGAAATACATTTGTCGCCAACCCCAAGTCAAAATGAAGACGCTACAGCTGCCTCTATAAACAATGAGGTTGTCACAGAAGCGGAAATACATTTGTCGCCAACCCCAAGTCAAAATGAAGACGCTACAGCTGCCTCTATAAACAATGAGGTTGTCACAGAAGCAGAAATACATTTCCCGCCAACCCCATGTCAAAATGAAGACACAGTGCCACCACATTCCATCGACAATGAGGTGAGTACAAAATGATAAACCTGATGAGAACCGAATAATGTTTTTGGCTACACTGCATACTTTTTCCCCTCGGCGACTCATGGATGTATTTGCTGTAAAGAGTGGGCGGTGAAATTTGGCAGTTTTTTACATGTAAAAATATTTACCGCAAAAAATATACTTACGACACCTCTTCTCTTTTGTTTACAGCTAGAGATTATTAACTCGGTTGAGATAGATGAAGCCTTTAAAGAGCTTGAAAGTAGGGCGCTCCATTTCCGTCAAAAAAAGATAGAGGTAATAGAGAATCTAAAAATGGAAGTGGAATATTGGAAGAACAAGTATTTGAACGAGAAAAAATTAACTGAGGATTTACAGCGGCAATTAAACTTTTTTCAAGATGAAACTAAAAGCAGAAAAGATGATGGCTGGAAAAAGCTGCGTGACTTTTTTGACAACATTATTTGACTATTAAAAGTAATATTCTTTGTACTTCTATCATTTTTATTCTCACTAATTCTAATCAAGTACAGACTCAAAGTATCTCATGCACGTTCAGATCTTCACAATCGACAGTCCTGTGCTTTTAGTGATTAATTTCTCTCTTTGAATGTCAGCTTGTACGAATCCCTCCTTCTCTCATACCCACTGCCTAATTGTATTCATAAGTAACCTAAAGTCATTCATTAGTAGACTCTCATGATGATGTCTCTCTTAAGATGATGTCGCTTTACGCCATACACTGATTAAAGCAAGTACGTGCTATGAGTAGGGGTCTAGGGAGTTCTAAACATGACCTTTTTCAGCAATTATTCTTCCTGTAAATTTCCAGTTTTACTTTTCGTAATCTTTTGAATTTATTTCCATTTCACAAGGAGAAAAAGGAAAGAAAGGTACATTACTGTCAACAAAATTTTTCATTTTTAAAAGTTGGCTTCATGTTTTACATGGATCAAGAGAACATGCTGAAACAATGCGTGAGAACATTCCAGTTAAAAATGCATTATAGTCTCAGAGTTGAGTGAAGTGATTTTAAAGTATCAAATAATGTGGATAATCACTAAGTAGTTTTCATATAATTTTAATGAGCAAGAAATGCCTGACAAATAATGAGTTGTTGAAGGTAGGAATTCGAGAAAGCAAGATTATGAGATGGTGAATTTTGCGCGTAAAAAATTGAAGTTAATGCAGTGCTTGTTTTATATCTTCCAGAGTCTGGTATCTGATACACTTCAATCTAGTCAACCTAATGGTGCTGATTCCCCCAAGCATCCTATTTCTGCACCTGGTAAGTGATTAACTGAATAAGACATTCAATTTTTGTTAGACTCTCTTCTTTCTCTAGATCTTTTTTTTTAAATGTACAAGTCAGAGCTGTACAGAGGTTTCAAAAACATTAATTTTACAGTAAACAACTGTAATAGTTATCCTGAACTTATTTAAGTATGACTTTAGTCTTTTAATATTCATTGAAACAGGTGCAGCTAAACTTTTTGAAACTTGAATGCCCTAAAAATCAAGCTATCAGCAAGTCTTGTCAATTGAATGAAAGGAATACACACAATTTTTAGGGGAAGATTTAACTGCTGTGCTGTGAAATTCTTATTTATTTTGACTTATATTTTCAGTGTTCGAACAAAGAGCGGCCGTCTATCGGTTTTGTAAAGTATCTAAGTTGTGGAAACAAACAGGAACAGGTGCCATACAAATATTGAAGGATCCAAAGTACAGACTACTTTTCAGGAAAGACAAGGTAACCATTTGCAACACATCTGTGCCTGTCTATTCACATTTGTTCAATTTGTAATAAAAAAATAAGGGCCACTGACCCTCAGAAGTTTTTCTATAAAATAACCTCTCTTTGCTTCCTTGAAAAAATGTATCTTTTTGGAAAGGACCAATCAAATGATTCGTTTCACTGGTGAAAAGTGAATTTTATGTTATTCTCTACATCAATTATTGAGAACTGACTGGGGAACTGAAGAATCTTAAAGATAAATTGCTTTTCTATCTCATTTGGTGTGTTGTATTTCTAAACTAGGAAGTATCTTTGTTGCAGGTTCATAAAGCTGCTTTGAACATTATCCTAAATCGAGAAATGAAATTGATATCTATGAAATGCGCAAGCGCTAAAATGCTTTTTGCTCCAAACTTAGCCCCATATCATGAGCAATTGGCTTTCAAACTGGAGGATGAAAGGTCTATGACTCAGTTTACAAACTTTTTTAACCGTTGTATCACAGAAATTGATGGTGAGAATAATTTACCTGTAGTACTTTTCTCATGCTTTGTAGCAACTTTCCCCTAAACACGAGTTTTTCCTACAGCCAATATATGCCGACAAACCTTATTCTGAGCTGTAGATTAATCTGTGACAGTCCAGTAATAATATTTCCATGAACTTCTATACTAGAGCATACTCAGTTGAGATGAAAGGGAATGACACTGATACCTGATACTTTCTAACAGTTTTCAGGCAAATAAATTTTTATCTAAGATGATAACACCCAAAAATTATCAATGCCCTTGACGTAGTACATTTTTAAGACAGAACGAATGAGATAAAATTTGCTGTCTATCTTATTTCACAATGACCATTAAAATTTTGAGTTTTCAATTGTTATAAATTCAGGTACGGTGATAATGGGCCTGTTACACAATTTTTTTTTTTATCACTGTTGATGACTTTATCACCCAACGATGAAGAGTCCAGGTTGGACATGTACTGTGACGTCACAAGCGCGGCAGACTCGTGCCCGCGTAAAAGTGACCTTTTTGAATGGATTGGTTCCAAAAACAGCTTTTTTTTAAGTTTGAGAGTTGATTTCAAGAATTTTTAATAGCACCATCGTTCTTTTCGTGAAATTTTCCATGAGGATTGCTAGTCAATTCGCCAATCCCCGCACCTTGCTGCAGGCCCATTGTCAGATTCTGCACTCGGTAAAATATTGAATGAGAACAGGTTGGTCGTTCCAGTCCAATTAGATGAGAAATCTATTAATTGTCTGATTTTTCATCCATATCTTTCATACTCTGTAATTGCTTAATGCCTTTTTTCATAATTCTTAAATTGACAAAAATGTTGACCTTTATTTTCTGTTATTTTCCTTATTTCTTTTTTCTTCTCGTTAAATAGGCAGGGTCCTCTCTTTGGATGATGCAATTGAGATTGATCCATTGTACTTTCCTGATTCTAACAAGACAGAAGTCCCCTCCGGCAGCGAAAAGCAATCAAAAAAACGGACCTTCTTTGAAATTTTTGATCAACCCAAGAAAGGAAATAAGAAGATGAAGAAAAATGAAGAAGGTAGTCAGTTTTTCATGTTTTCTCAAATTTTAACTGCACGTACCTATTAAGTAGATTATAGACTGTTCATTAATTATGCAATGCTGCACAAGGGGTCCATTGCATTATGCATGCGTAATGAAGAGAAGAGAGTCATGCCATGTTTACGATAAAGTGTATCTATTTATTTCCAAAGTATAGGCATGAACCCCAACGATTCAAATGAGTAATTAAAGTATGGACATAAAATCCTCTTCTTCAGGGAGGAGAGAAACATGCCTGTATACTTTGCTTTCACTATTCTAATAATCTAAGAATGAAAAAATAGTAATTTGGAGTTCATTGTGCAATCTTCATTTCTGTTGTATTGGAACATGAAGAGATTCAGTACGACATTTGTTGACATATTACCAAACGCTAATTCCTTTTAACGATCAACCTCATGGCTTGCTAGTCTGAAACTAAGTAGAAAAGGGAAGAACATTGCTTGTAATTTATTTCACTCATAGTCGGTTTTTTGTTTTTTCCTGCAGGTGAAGAATCGATTGAAAGTTCCAAAGAAAAAAGAAAACCGAAAGCTTGCGTGGATACCAAGCGAAGACCACTCAAATTTCAAAATGCTTGGATGTCAAATGAAACTACGGCAGCCTGGTTAAAAAAAGAAAAGCAGAAGTCACCTGCTGGAGATGATATGGCAAGTTGTAAGTACTGTAATTGCAGAATGAAAGCTCATTTTGCACTGATTAAGAGGCATGGGATTTCTGAAAAACACTTGCATAACGCAGCAAGTTATGGAAAATCTCCAAAATTGAAAAGAGTGATGAAGAAAGGCTGGTTCAGAGCCTTAGTTCGGCGAATTGAGTTGAAATTGCTAGCATTCTTAGCTTGTGAGCAACTCCCATTAAATCTTCTTGACACTCTTACTCCGTTTCTGCAAAATCTTTTACCAGATGTACCTGAGTTGCAAGCTGTAAAATTGAAACGAACCAAAGGAACCAAAATGTTGAAGTCTTGCTTGCCTAGTGTTTTCCAAGAGCAGCTTTTGAAAAACTTGCGTGGACAGGGTTCTTTTATCGCCTTAATATTTGACGAAACTACTGACATTACAGCAGATAAGCAGCTGTCCTTCGTAACAATTTACGTTGACAAAAAAACCCAAGAAGTCAAGACTAGGTACCTTGGCTCTGTTCAGCCTTCAGGAGGAACAGCTGAACATACTGTTAATGCTATCAAAGAATTCCTAGCTTCGCAAAAAATTTCATTGCAGAATATTGCTGCGATGTCTGCAGATACTTGCAACGTTAACTTTGGAGTTCACGGTGGTGTTTTTGCCTTACTAAAAAGAGATTTGCCTCATCTTGTAACGCAAAAGTGCAGCTGCCACCTAATTCATTTAGTTGCGCAACATAGTACAAAAGAAATTCCCACTCAAGTAGAAGAAATGCTGCGAAAAATTGCTGCCCACTTCCACAGAAGTAGCATGCGACAAGAAGAATTGCAGAAAATCCAAGAGAAAATGAAGTCTTTACTTCATAAAATGTTATCACCCAGCGATACCCGATGGCTAGCTAATGAAGCAGCAATTAACCGAGCAATTGAACAGTATGAGGAACTTAGAACATACTTTAAAAATTTTGTAGCAACGAACAAGGATCATGCTGATGGAAATTTTATCAACAGTATCCTTTCCAATGAGTGTACCCTTCCATATTTAGAAGTGATGGCCTATGCTTTAAGTTATTTGACCAACTTCAATACCCTTTTTCAGTCAACTGACTGTCTTTTGTACAAGTTGAAAGATGAAGTTCATTTTTTGCTCAAAACTTTCACTTCTTGGTTTATTCAAAAAAGATACCTTAAAAAAGACATGAACTACTACACATTTGATCACACGATTCCAGAACGATTTGTAAAATTAGATGATTTAGATCACGGGATTAAAGGTCACGACTCATTTCTCCAAATGAAATACTTGCCAAACATGAGAGATAAAGTAGAATCTTTCTCTAAAACTATTTTTAGTTTTTATGTGAAATTAGTCAATGAAATCAAAACGAAATTTAGTTTTGTATTCACAGATCCACTGTACAATTTTTTGAAAGTCGTAAACCCCGACCAAGAAGTTGCAGCAGAAATTCGATCACTGAGTCCTATCTTTTCACGGTTTCCTTACTTAAAGGAACTGGTAGACTATCACAAAGCAGATGTAGAGTGGAGTACGTATTTAAGTTGTAATTTTGAGAAATTGAAAGAAATGAAAGATTTTTCAGTTGCCAAATATTGGAAAAAAGTTCTGCAGAAGAAGAATTATAATGGTTCTCTGATGTTTCCCAACCTTAAAGTGGTCATGTATTTGCTGCTTATATTACCTTTTTCAAATGCTTGTGTGGAGAGAATTTTCAGCCAGGTAAACTTAATCAAAACAGCATTAAGGAACAGCATGGATAATGACACTCTAGATGCCTTGTTAGTCGTTAAGTATGCTGTCGAGGCTGAATTCGGCAATTGTATCAACTTCGAGCCTTGTGAAGACATGATTTCGATGAAAGTTTCCTATTAGATAAATAATTTTTCTTGCTATCATTTAGCATCTTGCAATTTACATATTTTTCTGAGATCAGAACTGAACCAGAAAACTTTAGGTTAAGCTGTCACATGAGACGAAACTTTAAATGATTGATACTCATCATTAAGTTTTCATTCTGGTTAATGTATACCAATGTTTTCTTTTAACTGCTTTTGTTAAATTTCCTGTCATATTCACTGTTCAATTTCCTCTGATATTCACCGTTCAATTTCCATTCTGGTTAATGTATACCATTATTTATTTTAACTACTTTTGTTCAATTTCCTTTGATACTCCCCGTATTTTCATACTGTGTATGAACTGTACCAGCCTCTCACCAAGTGCTTTAACTAATAAATTTGTGTTTTGTTATATTCAATTTGACTGAGTTAGGCTAGTTATACTTAGGAAAAAATCAGGATTTTAATTAAACTCACTCTCATGTGATGAAAGTTTTTTAGTATTTAAAGTGAGTATTTTTATGCCGGTTTTTTCCCAAGTTTTTGTAAGGCTTTTGGGTACCAAAGTAGTTTTAATGCACCCAACTATATAGACTGAATAATTTTGAGGCTCTAACAGTCATGGTTGTTGGGACAGATAGCTCTTTTGCTGTATGTTTTGTGAGGCAAAGTTTGTAAAGACCCACCGAATAGGACATCTCAAATATGTCTCAACTTCACTCATCTGACCTGTTGTTACCTTTTATCTGTCCCATTAGTTACCAAGTTGCTCACCTATGTATATGTGTTTTCTTGTTTTTCACAGTTACTTGATATATTTACATATGTTCCTCGAACCTTCTGGTTTGAGCATCAGAACACTGCTCCATTAAATATGCTCCATTTTTTCACACTCAGGATTTGTTCATTTTTGTGTTTCAATTTTTTTTTTTTTTTGGCCAAATATGTCAATTTGGTGAAGTCAACTGAATTGTGCGTCCATGTAAGATTTAAGAACAAAACCTTAGCCATTTGCGTATTATATTTGGGTCGTATGAACTCATAATTGTTTTTCTTTTCTTTTTCTATTCACTAATTTATAGTCTTTGGTATTTTATTTTGTTTTTTTCTAGATTATTTTTGTCAATTGTCTAATGTAATGGTGCATTGACTATTTAGCTAATTGTTTTCAAGTCATTGGATTTTGCTTATTAATTTTGTTGAAACTCTATTCTTTGTTTCATTTAAATTCATACACAATAGAGTCTAAATTCATTTTTGTTTAATTTTTTTAATGATTAAAGAAGGTTAGGCTTACCTCTATATGTTGTCCTAAATTTGAGGTTCATTCTTCCTTAGCCTTCAGAAGTTACTCAAACTCCACTGTTAACACCATATTAATTATTTATTACTGATTTTTTTCCCCCACAGAATTAGTTAAAACATATTTGTCTAAATTTAACGTTTTAAAACCACATTTATTTACCCGTTTCCAGCCCAAATTTAGCAAGTGCTCGATGTAAGTAATGGTTCTTTCTTTTCCATTGCGGTTCTCGGTTTAAACAAAGTTTTTAAGTTTTATCCTTACAAAAATTTAACCGAGTTAAAGCTCAACTTTTAATATTTTGAACGAATTATTTTAGTTTTTTTTTCTACTGCTTGCTCCGTTTATTCTCTTAAGATTTCATCATATGTATTGTATTCAAACTAACAAAGGCCAAGCTTGATTTTGCACTTTTCCACTGTAACTTTCTTTTTCCTTTTTGCTGAATATATTATCTCTTTTTCAAAATACTTTTACAATTTATTTCAATTATTTTTTTCAACTAGCAACATGTTTTGCCCTAATTTTCTTTTGTGCATTGATTTGATGCTTATGATTAGTTACTTACAGTTTAAGAGATGTACTTAATTCGAAAAACTCAATCTACTGCCGTTGTGAGGTACTTAAATTTCACTCCAAGTATGTTGATTTAAGTTGAATTTACAAAGTTCAAAACTTGTAAAAATAATTGAGAAAGGTGATCAAACCCAGAATATGTTTTACCTTAAATATTGTGCCGAATGTAATCTTGAAGAACAAATTAATACATAAATAATGTTCTTAGTCGAGCTCGTGACAGTACCTAAACATCAATGGCGCACCCTTCCTGTGTGTCTCTCGCTTTTGACAAAAAATGCACCCTTCCTTTTTGTCTCTCTCTTTGGACAAAATTAAGTATGAGTTGCACCATAAAATAGTAGTATTACATTAAAATTAATGACTACCATAATTTGTCATTTAGCTGCTTTTTCAATCTTAGGTACTCGTTCTTATTCAGAGAGTGTGAAGGAAGATTCAAGTACCTAGGTACACTTTGCTCCTCAGTTGCATTTGAAATACTTTTCCGCCGAAATTCTTTAGACGGTTATAGGTAACTTCTATTCCCATGTAGTTCACGAAATAGAGGATACAATTTAATAGGTAGTTCCTTAACTAGTGAAATGAGCACCGTCCGTGGAAGAAATCTCAAAATAATACCCATAACTTTTTACTACGATCTATGAAATTACCTTCATGAGGGTCCGTTAAAGTATTATGTAAGCAACTTATGGGGAAGGGGCAAACCTAGTCTTACATAAGCCTCCCACTTTTAAAAAATATAATTTATCCTGATAAATATACTTTTTTGAGCTTTTTTCAGGCTTTCTCAGTAAATTTTTAAAAAATGTAGGGGAGTCAGGCCAGTCTCACGTGATTCAGATCTGGGAGTGGCACGTTGTCTTATGGGTGCCTTACATGGGTGGGGGGTGGGAGGCGGTGTCAAAAAGTTCGTCAAAATTGCTGACATAATACTTAAACTTCCCTTTGAGGCTCTGATCCACGAAGACAAGCGCATAACGGTATGTGAAGTTAGTGTAATCAGCACAGTGACTCAACCTGCATTTAATATTTGTACGTGTTGTTTGATAATCAAATTTCGGGTGCAGAAAATTAATTAGTCTCTCTGTAAAATTCTGGAAATTCCTTTCTAACACAACAGTCGAATCCTAAGTAGTGGATTTCTTAAAGAATTTTTAAAATTTCCCGCCGAATTAGTGGCGCAAATAATTTATTAGGCTAAAATTCCCGCAGAAATCCCTCTCTGTTATTCAATGGTTGATTCTACCTAATTCTACTCAATCGTGGGATCAAATTGTAGACTTCCAAGTACTTTTGGCGTGCTTTTGTGTATATTTGAAAAAAATGTGTACTATTTGTGTACTTTCTTTCTCGCGGATTATTTTGTACTTTCCCCCAAAATTTCGGATTATTTTGTACTTTGGACTCAAATTCTGTGCACTTTCTCAAGTCCCGTTTCTGGCAGCCCTGCTTTTGAGAACCTGACGATGGTATAGCGAATCCCAAAAAAAATGGACGAATGGTTAGGCAAACTCTCAACCTGTGGAGAAATAGAAGATAACAGACTTTCGGCCAAGTTATCACAAGCGCCATGCGAGGTTTAAAATTCCCGCCGCCATTTTATTTTTTTACAGAGAAGTTATTGGTTGAATCTGTTCGAAAATTTCACTGAATTTTATCGGCAGCACAAACACAGTTCAGTGAAATTTTCAAACAGATTCGTTGAAAAATATCTCTGTAGAAAAATAAAATGGCGTTGGAAACTTTTAAAGGTCGCATGTCGCCTGTGATACTTCGGCCGAAAATTGACGAAATGATCATCGTTATGAAATGTAACAAAAATTCGGATTAAAATATTGGAGAGTCACGGAAGACGTGATTGTAAATTAAATACTACTAAAATTAGTTTTGTTGCCGATTTGATTCAAGTTAGTTTCGATTTTTTAGCAAGCGAAAAGTATAAAGTGACGAAATAAAAAACAGCTAAAGACACAAATATGAGTTGAATCTATCATGATTTTACCCAGCTGTACGTTAAATTTTAATCAGGTAACGAGAAGGCGTGCTTAATATTTCATCGTGTGTTGGGCTTTCGGAGAGATACTTTGCACATAAAATAGTCTCGAAATATTACAGAACAAAAGTGCAAAGCTCTTATTCATCTGATAAATTGCCTTGTCTCCCTGTTCAGTCTGATTAAAGGTGATGGCCCGATTAGGTCAAAAGGAAAAATCGCACTTCAATGACAGCTCCCGGAATCTTCTTAAAAACGAGCATTTAAGAGCGATACAAAAGTTGAATTAAACAGGCAGTAATTTTTCTTCCTTCATTTTTTTGTGTTGTTTCTTTGTCCCTAATGTTCTTTGAGAAACTTTATTTTAAACGTCACTTTGATGACAGGAGTCTAGCATTCTACACTCGCATTGCATGGATAATAAATGGAATTGGCAAGACATTAGAGATTAATTGTCGATAGTCATTGGCTCGTGATTTCAGTTAAATAGAGGAGAAGTTTTTCTCACTGCTGGAGGAGGAAATTAAATTAAATCGAGTATAAATGAGCGTAATCTGGATGAGCTTAGCTCTGCAGAAAAACTTGGTAGATTGCGCTGGAGGGTAGATGGTAAACATTAAGCCGAAGGCACCGAAAAAAAGGGGGAGGGTCCATTAGAGAAAGGAACTTACAGGGCAGGTTGACTCCACAAATGCTGGCAATTTTAAAAGCTGGGAAGATAAGCAAGGTAAAAAAGGAGATGGTAGCGGAAAAAACGGGATGTTTTTTCAGGTGGGTTGATACGGAGAGTCACAGAGGTTGAAGGAGTCAAGCTTGGATGAAATGTTCCCTTCATCAGTCAGTCAATTGCACTGAATAAACCGCGTGGGTCGTGCACGCGTTCCAGCATAGAACATACGACACAACGTTGCCGGTGATTTGAAATTGAAACAGCTTTTCCTCAAACTTACGTTAGACTGTTAAATTCAACCCTCCTTAATCCGGTTGGGTTTCAAATTTGTCCGTGTTATTTGCCCCAAAATGTTTGTAGTACACTGATGGCGGATTCAGTAAGGCCCGGTGCGTGACATGCTACCCCTGGACCATTAAAAACGGGAGTAAAGGGAACAAGGGAAGAAAGGGGAAAAAGACGAACTATTGTAGATCGTCTATCATTTCTGTACCTCCTTCTCCCTTATGAAATATTGTGAGATGATCATTCGTGATCATTTTAACTGGGATGGTTTATTTTTAATGAACACCCCGAAAGATTTGTAGCATAAACATTGGCGCCTCTGTTAATATTTTTCATCCTAACTTCATTAAGAGCATCTGGTGAGAAGAAGGCAGATGCAAGTGGAATTTTTATCAGAATCTCAGGAATTTTAGCTAATCAGCATCATTTTAAATTTTCTGTGAGCTAAAGGACTCATTGTAATTTTTGAACTTTAAACTCGTTTTCTCTTCTTCTGCATTTATTGGTGGTTTCACTCAGTAGTATCCCTACAGTCTCGTAGGCGCTATGCGTTTCGCGCCGACCGCTGCTGACCGCACTACGTTTGACGCAATGCGTGAAGTATCCATGCAGTCTAGTAGGCACTATGAGTTTCACGCCAACCGCTACTGACCGCACTACGTTGAACGCAATGCGTGAAGTATTCATGGAGTCTTGTAAGCGCTAATATGTGTTTAATGTTGACCGGCGCACACTGTGGTATTTGACCGAAAAACCTGACAAAAACCTCAATTTTAAATTTTGTTTTTTTGAAAAACCAATGTGATATTCGAAATCTACACTGTTTTTTTACCCTAGTAGACATGTATGCGCTAGCCCTCTGCTACGCCTCGCCTCCTGCGTCGAGTCGGAAGCCGCTCTCCGCTGGCAGTTGATAGAGAGTACGAGGAAGTACTAATACTAACAGGCCTCAACAGAGCTCGACACTCTTGTAGGAGCCCCCCTCCGCAGGTTTCTAGGTCCAGAAGACATAGTACTGGTTCACAAGCAGTACCACCAAGCGGTATCGGACTGTACCAGAGGGTTTCCACGTCAAGAATGATAGGTTCTGGAAATTATTCTCGTAGCACTCCATTGCCTCCCTTACCAAGGCAGACCCTTACCAAGGCAGAGAAGACAAATTGAATCATCTTCAAGAAGCCGATTTTCAATGGACATACTGGATTCCAGTAGAAGTGACTTGTACCGTAATGATGATCAGCAATTTCCACCTCTATCTACAGCAGTAGGCAGACCCATGGAGTCCCATTCATCGAATGACAGTTTATCCTGTGGACATGATTTTGGGCATTCATTCCAGCATTCAAATTCTGGTCTTCCATCTATGAAAGGCATCTTCACCTTATCAAAACAGAGAAAACGAGGGCTTCAACTTGGAAGCAGTTCATTTCCCCGAACACCAAAGCCTGTCGGAGAATTCAGAACTAAAGTTATTCCTTTAGCTCAACGTAAAAAAAGATCTCCTTTGACTGAGGGCGAAGAGGAACTTTAAGACTCTCGAGGTCTCATAAGAGACCTTTTTCTTTTACCTAAAAATCTTACTGAGGATCAGGTTTTTACTGCTTTAGAGGAGGAATTCAAAGAACAACTTTGCGGAGTGCCAATCCTCCATATCCTGAGGCGCAACCGCAGTAAAATTGGAAAATGGTATGCACCTCTCAACTGCCAACCTTCCTTCTACTTTTGAACAGTAGGAATCCAATAACTCCTTAGCCAAAAAATTCAGTATATTTTCGGTACCTCCATTTGACAAAATTCGAAAAATTTCGAAAGTTTGAAACTCTCGCTCGAATTGCGTAAAAGAATGACGTAAAAATAAAATTTCATTGGTGGCTTGAAAATTAACTGCCTGCACAATCGCGATCTTGCAGGCAAATACTATTCTAAGAATAAACCCGCAGGGGATTGCATAAGCTTTCCGGGCTTTCCTATGAAACACGCGTGGTGTGAGGGAAAAAAATTCCGCACCTTCTGACGAAATTTCCGCACTTTTTTAGCACTTCCGTGGCGCCCCTTAAAAAATCTTTATTATTTCCGAACTGACAGATACCTTGCTCCCTCATGATCTAGTGTACACAACTTAATTTTTAACTTTCGTGTGCGGAGGCCCTTTTCTGCGTTGACCGTCTCTTTTGTAGCAGGGGTGTAATATCTTTCCCCTAAGTCCCGATACGTCTTATAAACTCGCCTCTCCCGTCCAATCGACTGCTGCATAAAGCGCTCAACTCCAGCTCGACCAATGCAATGGCCACCTTTTACTCACCTCTCGACCGGCGCGACTGCTAATTATGAGGGGAACTGGCGCTGCGTTGGCGTCGGCTAGAGCGATCGAGCCTTGTTTTCTGTGCTTTGCATATGTATCCGACGCGAGGGAGCATTACGGCTCCTTAACCTCTACCTCTTTAGCCCCGCTTGGTTGCGTCTCGCGGTGATATACAGGAAAATTGATTGTTTGCATGTAAAGATAAGCGCCAAGACGAATATAATTAATACCCCCGTGGTTCTCGCACCCTCATTTCACCAACGTCACGGAAATCGTATCAATTTAAATCACTCACCGACAGAATCAAAATCGACATTAGCTGCGACCGAAACATGCAGGACGCAGGTTGCCATATCGTGCAGTTAATTCGGGGATATGTGAACTAATAAGTGTCGGAGGGGCTCGCCAAGTTTCACTCAGCTATGTAATCGTATACACTCGAGAACAATGGGCCTGTTGCAAACTTTTGCTAGAGCAAAACTAAGAGTTGTTTCTTATAGATAATGCCTCAAAAATCACGATGAGCGCATCGGCAAACTCTGAAATGCACTCATAACTTCACAAACTGCGTAAGAAATATGCGGTTTTTTGAGCTTCCCGCTTCAAAAACGATACTACGGCACAGGTGAACATTTTGTAAGAGGAGTCGTTCCATTGTCGGCAATAATCATCATAGCCGACGCCAATCCGCCAAAACACGTTTGATGGGACGAGATAACACCTGAACTGGATTAGACCAGATAACAATCGGTGTGTTAACGTTCATATTTTCCACGCCCGAATTGATTGACCTTGAACTCTCCTTGAATTACGCGCGGAACTGCGTGCAAGCGTCGGCCATGATGAATATCGCCGACGATGGAGCGACTCCTCTAACAAAATGTTCACCTATGCCGTAGTATCGTTTTTGAAGCGGGAAGCTTAAAAAAACGCAAATTTCTTACGCAGATTGTGAAGTTATGAGTGCATTTCAGACTTTGCCAATGCGCTCATCGTGATTTTTGAGGCATTATCTATAAGAAACAACTCTTATTTTTGCTCTAGCAAAAGTTTGCAACAGGCCCATTGGCTTTCCTTCTTAATTTTGTTTCTGATTTAACTAATATTCGAACCACACTGCTAGAAGAGCAGCATTGTTCAGACATTGTGCGACAAAATATATACGTTACGTGCACATTCCGATTTTGGGCCGATTTGACGACACTCTCGATTACGTTAGCACGTCGGAATAGGCCCGGGCTTATTCCAATTGACCCAACGGGAATTGGACCGATTAAGAATAGACCGTTTAAAGTTCAGTAAGAGCCAAAGTACAAGTATTACAGTAGTACAAGTTTGTTTATGATTCATGCGTACTTTTTGCATTAAATGCTTTGTTCATTATATGTACTTGTATTCAATAGTTTGTTCATGATATGTACTCTCTCTGCAGCGGCATTGTCAAGAGAAGCATGTTATTTGCAATTTCTTCCAACAGTATTTGACCAACCGAGTTTGTCTAAATTATGTCTAAACCTGGGAATTACTTAAATGTATTTGAATTGTAGGTCTGGCAAAGTTTTACTCTCGTACGTACTTAATCCTTAAGCCTGTTATTTCTCTGCCATAATATGTCAGGACAGGCCACAATAAATGTGTTATCTGAGTCAGGATCTATAAACAGGGTCAATTATTCAACAAAAACAAAATTCTTCGACTGTTAGTCTTTAAATGTTCACTTAGCTTTTAATTTTTTATCTTTGTTTTTCCAAATACTCGTTTCTTGCAAATTTTCCTAACAAGCTTTCATTTTTGGAAATTTGTCTTTTTACTCTATTTGCAACTGTTTATTCTGTCTTTCTGTTTGTGTAAAATAGAATTTTCTTCTAATTTTTATTTTTGTTCTTTGATAAATTTGTTTCTTGAAAACTTTGCAAATAAACTCAATATTTTTTCAATAGTTCTGCATTCTAATTGTAAGTCGTTACACCTGACTTGAACTGTAAATGTCTCCTTAAAAAAATCTAGGTAGCTTTCCTGTAAAAATTGACAAAATGAGAAGCGATTTTTCCTGCATAATATATACTTTGCGAGAGATTCAATAAGTTAAAGACTGTGTCTGCTTTCTTCACTCTTTAACGGCTAACTACCAAGACAATTTTTAAGTTCGCCTAGTTTTCACTGGTAAATTTCCGTACTTCCCAAGGAGAAAATCTCTGTGTTGCAGAGATCTTTCTTCTTCATAGTTAATGCAAATACTGCTTAAATGTAAAAGGCATGCCCCGAAGTCAATATTTTTTGGTGGAATATGCCAAAAAATTCCGGTTCCATTAAGATATTGACAATCATAAGCGCAATCAGGACATCAGGAGGCATTAAATAGACAGATATGATATAAATGGAACTTTTAAAACTCAGAATGAACGATGGTTCAAAAAAAATCAAACATTTAGTATTGATCGAAACAACCGGTTGAAAGTGGTGTCAAAGTATGGAAGTCACGGAAACTGTCCATGAGCTTCCTGGGTTCCAAACTTATTTTAATTAAAGCAGTTCAGCAGCGCCAACTATATTTAATTCATTCTCTGTAAGTATGGAGTGAACTAAGATTGTAGGAATTTTTCAGTTCTTCAATTCTAAAGGGCAAAAAGAGCTGCTTCGAAAATGTGAAAAGCGAGACCTGTTTGAAGTGATATTTTTGGCGGGCTCAAATGATGTAGCCAGAACTGATGATGGGGGAACAGCATTTCCTCATTGGCTGAACTCTGCTCCAGGCCTTGCTACGTCAGCTCTACTGTTGGCGTTTTATTAGCTTGTTCTCACCTTAAGAATGCTTTTGTGAACTGTTCGGGTTCTTACCTGGATTATATTTAAGAAAAACTATACTAAAACCAAAGACAAATTTCTGTCCATTGCCCCATTTCATTTGATGAAAATTTTGTTCCTTTGAAAACTCTCTTTTTACTTTATTGTAGAAATCATACCTTCATAACTTTAGTAACTGAAGGAAGTACAGTAAGAGCCAAATTTTGACAAATGCATCAAAAATATCCAAGGGTTGTAAGGAAAATGGAAATTAAAAGTAGACAGCAGAAAACAGATGCGAATAATCTTAAAGGCATAGCTTTGAAACAACGCTTCATTACTTTTTAAGCTATGGTTCACAATTAAAATTTGCTTTTTCAAGCAGCAGTAGCACAGAAAAGAGGATGTAGTTCTGTTCTTTTCTTTTGCAGTGGATGTAGTTCAAACAGTTTTTCGGTAAAAATTTCCTCTAAGATGACTTCAAGACATTTTCAGGTTGATTCTTGTTCTAATGTACGTATCTTTCTAGATTGGTTTCAGAATTGTTCTCCCTTGGGAATTAGAGGGAACATTAATAATTTGAAAACCAAAATATTAGTTTTCTTATGGATACTGACGAGAAATTTTCCGATGTTTACCAAGGTTTTTCTATTTTTCAAGGAGTAGAACGAAACATTAAGGTCTAATTTACTGATTCTGTGCTCTTTCCCTCCTGTTTTATCCAGAATTAAGAAAAGGGTCAATATGTTAGAGTAAAAATATTACTGCTTTGTTGGGATATTCACAAATTAAAAGTATTACGTGCCAAATTTTGAGTTGCAATTGCTTTATTCAATAAAAATTTTTTGTGCAGTACACAGAGACACCAGGCTTGAGAAGAAATGAGAGAAAATTTGGGTTCAGGAGATGGTTCAGATGTTTCTTTTATGCGCGTAGACAAAGCAGCAGCGTAACTGTCTACAACAACGAACTGAAGTAAATATATACAACAATGGAGATTCATTACAGGGGGAGAAATATCTCTTTAAATAATATTAAACTAAGAACAATGCTATACAGGGTGTCCCATAAGTCCGTTCAAAGAAGTCAAGATGGTGGCAGGAGGAAGGTCAAAATAATATGGAGCAGCAGTCAGCGAGGAGGAGGAAGGTAGTTGCAAATTATTAGAGAAATAGGCCCGAAAAATGGTGAAAACGAGCGGGTCAAGTCCAAGTTCCCATTTCTGCATAGAGGGTCTTTAACGTCACAATTCAGTTTCCCTACGTAGACGGCTCGTTAAGAGATGTAAGGAAGGTGGTTGGGGGTAGTTTTGGAGGTAACAGAAAACAATCTTTACAGAATAAAAACCAAAATGGAACTCTGCGGGTTGATTGTCGAAATTGATAGACAAAACGATAGACAAAGAGAACATGGGGAGTATGGAGCGATCCTAAAGGTTGAAATGAGTGGCTCATATGGACTAAGGGAAAAAGTTATGGAAAAGGGTCTTGTGTGGATTGCCGTAAGTTAGTATATTACTTACCGTCCTTTTTCCATTGCAACCACCCGCTTCCACCGATAGAATCCCTCCATATTTCTCTTCTCATCTTTGTCTATAGATTTGTCTATCAATTTTAATGATCGGCCTGCCGCAGGCACTCTATACTCATCAAAACCTTGTGGCGTTCTGCAGGCTACGGTGCCGCGAGTGCCGCTTACCTGCGAACTGAATAATTTTCAGGAATTCAGGATGAAACAAAAACTTCGCCATTTTCGTACTTCGGCGGTTAGATTTGCAGTTTTATTATACCTTACAGCGCTTTCATACGGAATTAGAAAAAAAAAAACCAAAAACATCAGCTTGAATGGTTCATACTTTAGAATGCGGTAATAACCAACTCAGCTTGGCAAAAGTTGTCAGTTAGACGGTATCATAACGCCGCTATGGTTCCGAAGCCCTTGATACACCACAGTGAACGCCTCAAAACTCGTATCAGAGTAGCGAAGGCATTCGGGAATTCTGCCGCGCTGAGGAAGAGCGCCGTATTAGCCTCCAGGTGTTGCCTAATTGCCTTTGATAAAATACAAATTTATTGAGAAAGTCATGAATATTTTTCATTCAATTTTTCAGACAGTATTGTTCGCAGCTCAATCCAAAATATCGGAAAATTTAAAAGAGAAATGTTCATAACCTTCTTCCAATATTATCATTTTATCGGTGGAAATTTGACAACTCTCAAATGTTGATACGACGTTTTCCCTCAGCTCAGCACGGCAGAGTTGTGGCCCGCACTGAAAAAAAATTCTCGGCGTTTTTGCCGAGGTCCGTTGGTACCTTTACCATCTTACTTTTTTTTACCAATTATTGGTAATTTTACCAAGACAGACTGGTAAACTTACCTAAAAACCGGTATTTTTACTGTTTTTTCAGGTAAGAATACCACTTTTATTGGTAATCAATTCCCGGTAACTTTGCCATTTTATCTCTGTAATTCTACCACAGTCGATAAAAAATAATGGCTTTTTACCAAGGTCCAGTAAAATTACCGAGAAAGTTCAATAATTTTACCGAGATTTCTCGGTAAAATTACCAATTCCATGAATGGTAATTTTACCAAGAAAAAACTGGGATCAAATAGAACCCTGAATTCTTGGTAATTTTACCCTTTTCATAGTAAATACACCGATATTTTTTTTTCAGTGCGGTCCAAGAAATGGCGGGGTTTAAGACATGATGAGGCTTTTTGTCTCGGAGTCGTCGGGGGTGGCGGAGGAAGTGACGCTGAGTGAGAGGGGGCGCGCGTTAAGGGTAGTCATAATTATTATCGGCAATGAAAACTGAACACGAGTCTGACGCAACGCGGCACCCCCCCCCCCTTNTTACTCACAGCGTGTTCACACGAGCCATGACGACGCAACGTCACCTTCACTGGCCGCCGTTGCCGTTCGTCCCAGTCTGAGAGGCGAAAGCTCACTCAGAGACAATGGAGATGTTGCATGTGTGAAGAATTTGCGATTTGACCGTTGATTCTTATGTAAAATGATTGTTATGTCAGCGTAGCGACGGCTCGTTTTTGTTTTTAATTTATTTTCCGGTTGAAAATGAAATTGTAACCATTTTGAAACGTTCCGGGTTTATTCTTTGTTCTATTTTTGCAGCCTTTTATCCAAATTGAGTTGTTCTTTTCTTAAGTAAAAGTTCGCGAGGAACACGATGGTGCCACTGGTTTCCTCTGAAATAGATACCTGTCGAATATATTGCAATCAATTCTCAGTAAGAACTAATATTTCAGTGAGGAAGAATAACATTTACATTTTATGACATTACTTATTGATGAAGTATTTTAATTGGTTCTTCTTCTTTTTCAGGGATCCCCAGGTGATCTCTTCTCGAAGAAAGTTTCGGGTATATAAAGGACATTCTATGAAATGGGTTACAAGCAAGTCCCATTCGGGACGATTGCCAGCCTCCTTCGTAAGTCACAGCACAACAGTATAACTCATTCTTGTTTCTTCAGAAAAAAACGAATGTTCGATAGTGGTTGTTGCAAAGAGCCCCTGGACAGGGTAAGAATTGGAGGCTCTAAGCACATGAATCTCCATCAGAATATTGCCTAGAATGGAGATGTTGCATGGGTAAGGAATTATCGATTTGACTGTCGATTCTTATGTACAAGTTACACCGAAAAAGAAAAAAAGGCTGATTCACCTCAAAATGACTGGCTGAAACAGCATATCAAAAATGAGATGATATAGTCCTCTGGAGGGGCTAGCTACCCAAACTTTTAGCTGGATTTACTTTAAGAGATGGCTGGTTTAGCCACCTGCTTATTGCCTAAACTGGCCTTAAAAAACTTTGCTATTCTAGTATAACAATAGGAAGTTTAGCTTTTTTGTTGAGCTGATTCAGTTAGTACAAATAGTTAAACCACCCTATTTTCAAGATTGGTGTAATAGGCATCTTATTTGAGCTAGAATGGTTTTTTTTTTTTTAGAGCTGATTTGACTATAGTTGTTAGAGCTGAACCAATATTTTTAAAATTTGCCAAAGCAGCCTTACAATGTGTGTTGCATTAGCATTTTTAACGCTAATTTGACATACGTGTAGAGCTGAACCAAGTTCCAAGCTGAACCAAGAACCAGTCGTTCATTTTTTTGGTCGTACTTTTACAGATCCTGTAAGTCGCACAGCAAATGCCTTGTTTTTACTGTCAGCTCTGTTCCCCTCCATCACAATCAGAGCTGGCTGGAAACCTTCTAGAATTGGAAACAAAACAGGCTTCATAATTCATAGTTCTACATTGGAAGAGGCGAATGAAATCTTCCAGACAAGGAACCAGAAATTAACCAGTATGCAGTATGCTGAACAGCCAGCTGTATTGTTAGTCGGAGAACTCCCTGAGATCACACCGTACGTACGAGTCAATAAAATTTATTATCATTGCGAAACACTTCTCAAAGCTGTGGACATTGTTTTTAACATTTTTAAAACACTCAGAACTGAATTCCCTCAAGATAGCCTATTGAACTGGTTGTTCTTGGACCAATATTTGTACAAATTTGAGAGCAATAGTCACATGAAATATGTATCGTTAGGAAGTCTTGCAAATGACGTAAGTGTGTAAAAAATGTGCAGTGCCTCTCTCTCTCTCTCTCTCCCCCTCTCTCCCCCTCTCTCTCTCTCCCTCTCTCTCACTTTTCTTCTCCCAGTGTATTAAAATAATTTAAGCAGGCAGGTGAAAAAAGTGCATATGCCCTGATAATTTGTAATGAAGGTGATGAACCTCGTTATGGTTGGTAAATGTTTCATTTTAACCCTCTACGGCATAGTGTAACTATTTTGTCACCAGTTTCTTTTTTTTTAAACTAATCAAAATTTTAAAACATAAATTTTAATTTTAAGATATTAAGATTTTGGAAAAAAAAATTGGGACTAAGTAATTTTATTTTTTTCAACATATACAACCTGGAATTTGTGAGCAAAAATTAATTCATGCGGTTGAGAGTTTAAAAGGCTCAGTAAGTTTGCTAAAATTGCTCCCATATTTTTTGAAAGTTTTATTACCTATACTTATACCTAAATATGATTTCTTGTTTTAAATGCCGTAACAAAATTGATCGATTTAAATGTTTGTCTGACCTCATACAACATTTTAAAGATGATCATAAAATGCGTGCATCGGAGTCTGTATTTTGTACCTTCCCATCTTGCTTTAGGGAATTCACCGACCGAGCGAATTTTTCGCGCCACTTTAAAACAAAACATTTACCAATCGTCAGGAGTTCGCAAAATCCATCTTCAAATGCTGTAGAAAGTCAAGTAGTCAATGATGTATTTCAAAGCGAGCAGTCAGTTATCAATAAATATCAAAGGGCTCCCTCCCCTAGAGAAGAATTGCTTACAGCGGAGGAACAAAATATTCCATGCATCAGTAATATTTCTACTGGATCCACTGTTATTGCGAATGAATCTGGAAGTACACCGAGCATTAATTGTGCTTCTTCTGATTTTGCTGTTAGTAATCATGAATGTGAGAGTGTCTCCTGCGCAGTAAATGATGTCATTGAACAGGCAGTCACTGACCAAAATTTTAGGTTCTCATTACAAGAGGAAATAATTCATTTTTGTCTTGAGCTCATCAGTTACCCCAACATTCCACTCTCATTTGAAGAGCTCATTTTAAATAGTGTTGATCACTTGTTGTCTGAAATAAACATTTATTATGCACAAAAAGTTTTAAGCATGAGTAAGAATTTTGGTGAAGGATTTTCGGATGTTATCTACAAAGAATCGAAAAACTTGTTCAATTTTGTAAGTAACAACTTTAAACAATTTAGAAGTAAGTATCGCCAACAAAAGTTTTTTGAGAGAAAAGGAGTTTATTTTCCTCCTCAACCTAAATTTCTCGGGCAGACTCTGAAGGTCAAAAAAGTAAAAAATAAATTCTGTCGTGTTCCAGTCGCGGAATCTTCTAGTTTTGTACATTTTCGTGTGTTACTTAAGATGTATCTTAGCCAAGAAAATATTTTAAAAGGTGTTAAAGACTATATGCAGGACGTATCCTCAGAAAAACTACTGATAAAAAATATAACCCAAGGCGAAAATTGGAAGAATGCCATCATTCATTCAGATGGAATGACATTACCCCTTTGTCTGTTCAATGATGAGTTTGAGCCTGGGAATGCCCTTGGCGGGCATGCAGGCTGTCAAAAAGTCAATGCAACTTATCTGTCTTTGCCTTGTCTTCCCCCTGAAAAAAGGGGCTCTCTATGTAACATCTTCGTTGGCCTCCTTACTAAATCTAGCCATATCAAAAAATTTGGAAACCGAAGTGTGTTGAAACCTGTAGTAAATGAGCTGAAATACCTTGCTGAAGAAGGTATCTCAGTAAATAATGAAAAATTGTAGTTCCAGCTGAGTGCTTTAGCGGGAGATAACCTCGGTTTAAATTCTGTAGGAGGATTTACTACGAATTTTTCTAAAACAAACTTTTGCTGTCGCATATGTACTGCCGATAAAGATCAAAGAGGTAGTATGAGCATTGAAAATGAAAATTTACTTAGAAACAGATTAAATTATGCTCGATCCCTCGCTCAAAATAATTATAAATTAACTGGTATTAAGGAGCCTTGTTCACAAAATGAAGTGCCCAACTTTTTCATAATTCGAGATTGTACTGTGGACATTCTTCATGACCTTTTCGAAGGTGTCGTGAAGTACGATCTGTCTTTCATTTTCAGATATTGTATTCGCATAGCAAAATACTTTACCTTTGATCAATTGAATCAAAAGATAGCAAATTTTAATTATGGTTGTGACAATTCTTCTAAGCCTCCCTTGCTGAGTGAAAGTGTCCTTAAAAAAAAAAACATTCAATATGTCAGGCTCAGAATGCATGTGTCTATGCAAATACATGGGAATCCTATTATATGATATGATTCCAATTACTGATGAAGTGTGGCAGTTGTACATTTCTCTTCGGAGAATCATAGATGTAGTACTTAGTCCTGTAATGCGTCCTAATTCGCCCGATTTGCTGGCTGCTCACGTAGAACAACATCACAAATTGTACAAAAACTTAACTGGAAGGAAGCTCACCCTTAAATTTCATAATTTGATTCACTACCCCAGAAAAATGCGTCAGTTGGGACCTCTTACTTACTTTTCAGGAATAAGATATGAGGCAAAGCACAGAGTATTGAAAGGTGCCGCTCTTGGAACAAGCTCTCGTAGAAATTTGTGTCTAACTATGTTTAAAAGAGTCCAACTTCAACTAGATAATGCCTTCAATGCCAAGAAATTTTCCCAAAATACAATCAAATGGGGGAAAGTAGAGAATGGAAAAGGCCTTCATAATTTCTTGAGAAAATTTAATGGTTATAACCTCACGACTCCAGTGCCTGAATGCCTTAAAAATAAAAATGCAGTTAGCACTTCCTGGATTCTGATAAACGGTATTAGGTACTGTAAGGGGGACACCCTTTATGCAAATGTGGATGAAGATTCAAGTTTCCCTTTATTTGGTTCCATTTTCAAAACATTTGTTACCGAAAATAAAATCATATATTTCCTGCTCAGAAATTTTCAAACTCTTGCCTTTGACGAGTTTCGTTTTGCGTTCCAAATTGAACCAGTCAATTAATTTTCACTTGTAGAAAGCACCAAGTTACATGATTTCCATCCTCACAACGCTGTTAAATCTGCCTACGTCTCATTACTGTGCGACTCATAAATTTTAATGCAGCAGTACTTTGCTACTTTTTTTTCTATGTCTTTGAGCATTCAGTGTCTTTAGTATAAATATATTGTTGTATATTATATGTAATATAAGGTGCCCAAGTAGATTTTAAGGTATGACAAAGTTTTCATTGGAATCCATTGATCAGATTTTTCCTCTTAAATACTCATGATCATTTTTTACTCAAATGTTCAGTATTTCCCTATTTTCTACGTATATTTCAATTTTTAATGTAAATTTATCTCTCTTTCACCGTGATATCTGCAGAGACAAGTAGAGACAGTGCATGCCCTCATTTAGCCAATGGGGATTGGCTGAGGCAAATTATAATCTTCCAGATTCAACGGAATAACGATCATCATCATCCCTGACTCTGCCTGTTGGACTGTTGAACCTCAAGGTTTCTTACCGCACAGTTTAAGTTTTTGCCTGTCTAATATTCAACAAGTGTCTTTTGAGCAAAATTCAGATTAATTGTTGCGTTTTCCCGCTCAGAGAACTACGAGTCTGTGATTAAAGCTTGGCGCGAATGTTTTAAGTCAAAGTAAACAATGACCAAGGCTTGCTCCCACAAAAAACACAAACTGTCATGTTCTTTTCACATCAGTATACTTATTACTTCACAACACATTGACAATCACTCTACATACATGCAGTAATACACTCGCACAAGGTAGATCCAAAAATTCACAGTTTCTTGAGGAAGAACACAGCATGTCACTTGACTCCCTACATGCGAAATAGCAAATTGGCATAAAATTTAAACTGGGCGCTACAAAACAGCCAACATTCACCAGTCCACAGGGGCAAAGTCGGGGAAGGTGATGGCTGTTGTTCAATTGAATCCACGAAATAAAAATTTTCCTCAACAGAAAGATTGAGCATGCACCGTCTCTACTTCTCTCTGAATTCCTGTCAAAATATTTCATTGCCAAGAATGTCTCCTCAGTTTGAAACTGAACTCCATTTTTCTGTATGGAGCCAATTTTTTAAGTAGTATTATGAAGCAGTGTTATTTTTTTTTTTGTGTTTTTTACATTTCCAATTTAACCGAATTTTAAAAAAACCGAATATTCTCTTAAGTTAAGTTAATAATTTTTATTATTATTATTATTATTATTAAGTTCTAAAAGTAATTTGAAAATTTCTTAAAAACTTTACCAGGGTATTGTACTGAGAGTAAATTTTGTCAAGAACTGTATAATTATTTCTCTCATTCTAAAAGGTCTTCAAAAAGTTCAGTTCCCCACCTTAACTTTTGAACGATTGCATTGAGCCAAAGGAAATTTTTCTGTGTTCCTATGTCAATAAGACCTACTTTTGGGCATAATTAGAATTTGGGGGCCACCGCCCCAGGCTGCTGGGCGGACCTTAACTCAAAATTTTCCAAGTGCAACTTTTATTTTTAATTGCATTCTCAGATAGAGGACTAAAAACGATAATTTTTGAGCTAAGAAGGAGGTCGGTGCGATTTTCTTTTTTTTTTTTTTTTTTTTTTTTTTTTTTCATAGATATTTGTGATCAAAGTTTAAAATAGGCCTATTGGAAAAAAATCGAGTGCGCCGGATGAAAAGTCTTAGGGAATCAAACTTAAGCTTCAAATGTTCATAATTACCAGTCCTTTCAAGAAAGGTCGCAGATTTCCACTTTGAAGGTTGCAGGCTGCTCCCTCCGGTTACTCTGCGGACCGCACCCCTTCCTCCTCCCACGTAACTTTTGAACGTTCGCTCCCAACCAAATGAAATTTTGACAGTGTTGGTAAGTCTGTGATACCTACTTTTAAAAATAAAATTTTTATTGCCAAAACGCTCCCAAGTCTGAAGGATTTTGGAGGATATTTTTGGTCAAACAGTCAAATAAAAAATTCAATTTTCGATTTTGGGGTCCGTCCAGTC
>NW_017557621.1:2832213-2900554 GCF_001854935.1 Bemisia tabaci
GGTACCACAGACTAACCAACGCTGTCAAAATTTCATTTAGGTAGGTGCAGACGTTCCAAAGGTACATGGGAGGGGGAGAGGTAAGGTTCGCGGAGTAGCCAGTGGGGGCAGTCTGCAACCTTTCTTGAAAGGGCTTGAAATTCTGAACATCTAAAGCACAAGTTTGGTTCCCTAGGATTTATCAACTGGCGCTTTTGATTTTTTGAAAGTAGGCCTATTTTAAATTTTGATAGCAAATATCTCGGCGGAAAATATTTGCACAGACCTTCATTTTAGCTTAAAAATTATCCTCTCTCTGAAAATGCAATATAAAATAGGGGTTGCCATTTGAAAAGTCTGAGTTAAGGCCCGCCCAGCAGTCCGGGGCGGTGGCCCCGAAATTTTAATTATGCTCAAAAGTAGGTCTTATTGACGTAGGAACAAAGTAAAAATTTCATTTGGCTAACTGCAACTGTTCAAAAGTCAAGGGAGGAGCTGAACTTTTAGAACACCCTGTATGTTGAGATTAGTAATCATCATTGTTGGACAGTTTCACACTTATTTTGGCAGTTTTTATTCATTTTTGTGGACCTGAAATTTGAATCTGTCGCATCTGAGTCACTTGCAGATTTGACGAACCACGCAATGTGGCAACAAAGCTCAATTATTGTGTGATGTTAGAAGATTTGATCAACTAGAATTTCTTCACGTATCATTGGACTGACACTGTTTTACAACAATGGAGAACTTCTTGTTCGAAGGGTGTATGAATCTTGCATTGCTGCTAAGATTGTGCAACCTAGTGCATAATCTGTAACTGACCTTTCTCAAGCTCTGCAACTCCTCCCGTCCCCGTCCCCCACTACCCAAAAAAAAGCACTGTATCTTTTTTGATAAGCATTTGAGTTTAAGTGTATTAATACTCATGGGCTATTTTCAAAGAAGAAAGAAAGTTTAAATTTTAAGTAACACTTTTGCTTCTGGATTTTTGGGTCTGTAATTCAATGAAAGTGGATTTATTTTAAATATTCATCAAAAAGAACATAGCCGCATTTGAGAGTGGCTGATATAATATCCACTCAGTGAAATACTGCTAAGGACCTTGAGTACCAACCTTAAATTTAGGATTTTTCAACCCCTCTCACTCTTGTATAACGCTTTTGATTATTTTGTATTAACTTTGTCAGACTCAACGCAAGGCACTGATCAGGAGGGGTGCACAATTAAATTTAGAAAAGATAGAAAGCAGTTGTGATGTAAGTTAACATTTACCGCACTATTTTAAAGGGACCCTTCTATACCGTAAAAAGCCCCCAATGCAAAAGGTTATGAAGTTTAAACTTAACAGTATATGCAACTTTTGTTACACAATGCAATGCTGAAAAACAATGAGAACTCAAATTCATGAAGAACTCTCAGTCAATTTTTTAATGCTTCATTAAATTCTACGATTTCTGACTTTTTAAGTGGTTCAAAAATAGTGCTCTTGAATAAAGAGGTCTTTGAATCATGGATGATTTGCAAAGTCATGAAATAGAGGCTCAATTTATCAATAAAAAACAATTTGTGGCTGCTTTGATTCAAGAAGAGAAATATCTTAAAAATTAACGAGGCCAAACTTGTAGACATACAGTCAGGACATTTCGGGTGAATTTGGTACACGTTCATTCTCAACCAGAAACGTAAGCTGGAATTACAAAATTATGAGAAGAAAATGAGCAGTCCCACTTTTAGTGTATTTTTCTTGCATAATATCGTGAAGTCTCGAGACAATACGTACCTAAGTACGCCTTGAAATCATTGCTCTATTTAATATTATAATGCTTTATTTTTATCTTTTTTTCCAGGTTCAAAAGAAGAAGAGAGAATGTAAAAAGGTGAACTGCAGAAAACAACCGCAGCCAGCAGACACAGCTAGTATGGAGTCACAATCTATCCTTGAGTATAATGCTCAACTATTTTATAATTCTGAAGAAGTAAGTAATCGTTAAATATTCAATCAATTAGGAATGAGCCTCTGACAATGTAGTAACATATCCGTGTTTCATTCACTTTAACATTATACTTACTGCTGCTGAAAACATTTCTAGCTTAACTTTGAAGCAAATGGGTGCGTTCATAATAAGTTGATCATTGGTGTGGTGCCAAAAATTAAAGACTTCATAAGAAATTTGATGGCTTTGTGAAGTTACTAGTCAATTTATGACTATAACCATAACATTATGGACATGTGCATGCACACATCAGCCTCCAGTATACGTTTTTTTTTTACATATGTCCCAACTTGAATTTTTTCTTCTGTGGTTCTTTTCTCAGGAAGATTATGATCGTCCTGCCGACACAGAAGAGAGGAAAGTTGAAAGCCGTAAGCGGCGAAGCCTGCTCGAAAAATTGGTAAGTTATTTACTAGGTACTTCTTGGGAGCATATTGACAGCGAAACTCACAATCCTAGTATCTCGATTTTTGTCGTTTTTGAATTAGCTGCATAAATGATGTGCAGGGGATGTCTTTTAAATGCAATCAAATTATTCAAATCCTAATGCTAATTCACTAGTAAGTTCTCGAATTAAGTTTTGAGTCTTACTAATTTTCGGAAATTTGGGAGGGGGAGAGAATGGATGATAAGCCCCCTGATTTTTTCTGCTTCTGATGACTCTTGAGACATCATTATTGAGCCAAATTTTTGGATGTATGTCTCGAACCATAGTTAGAGGAAATAAAAATAAAATTTCAGGAAATCTGACGCGCAAACTTTTCCAAGCAAGATTTTAAAACTATACTTCAATCGTACTTTCTTCCAGAATTAATTTTCTCTCGAATTTTTGACTGGAAAATCTTATCTTATTCCCCCTTTTCGACTGATATTGAGTTCCTCACTGCCTACTCCTGTAATCATTTAAAAACAATTATATATTTTCACCCCTTAAAATATATAGTTGTTTTTAAATGATTACAGGAGTAGGCAGTGAGGAACTGAATATCAGTCGAAAAGGGGGAATAAGATAAGATTTTCCAGTCAAAAATTCGAGAGAAAATTAATTCTGGAAGAAAGTACGATTGAAGTATGATGCTAAGAGTGGTGCGCTGTAAGTTCTTTCAGAATTCGCAGCAGGGTAGTGCTTTGATCCAAAAGCACTACTTTTTTTCTTTATGGATTAATTCAATTTACCTTGTTTTTCATTTTTCAGCCAAACACTGCAAGAGAGTTGGCAGAACGTGTTTTCGAGGTTGCAGATTCAAGCTTCAGTGACTCAGAAGCAGGGTCGGATTTTGGGCCCACGGATACATTGAAGGAAGAAATAGCGATGCTTAAGCAACAGATCTCCAACAGAGATAAAAAAATTGCGAAGCTAGAGAAAATAGTAATCAACACAGACGAAGCATCAGAAGCCTTGTCCGAGAAGAATTTTGCCTTGGAGAAGGAGAATCATCATGTTGCCGATGGAGGATCCAAAATCAGGTGAGAATCAATTGTTGATGTATTCTTTGGTTATCTGACTTTTATAAAATTACTTTGGCCCATGAGCAGTGCGATGACAATAAAACACTTTTTAGATGGCTGAATTCCCTTTTTAACAAAATGTGTCCTAAATGTTGGTCAACAGGACTGCAAACATTATTATTTATTTTTTCTCGTTTTGCAAGTAATTTTTTCCCTTCTTTTTTACTGCAATGATGATGAATACTTCATTGCTTTTAACTCTTCATTAATAAAGGAAGAATGTACTTATGAATGGATGCGTTAAAGGATTCAATCTATTTAGCTTCGTGATTATCTAACTACCAATACAGTAATGTGGAACTATCTGATTCACTGGCAATGAATCATTTTACCTCTGTTCACCTTTTTTTTCCTGTCATTTTTTCAGGAGCCTGATTATAAACTATCGGAAGCCGCTTTAAATCTTATCGAAATGGATGTGAATAAACCAGGCGCCGCAGGTGATTCACTTTTTGTAAAAGCGGTGGCGAAAAATGTGTATGGAGTTGAGACTCTAGCAAATTCGTCTCTAACGGGCAAACCACCAGTCTGGGACAAGCATGCGACGCCGAAGCCGAAACTATGCGAAAAAAAATTAAACTACATTCGTGGTGAGGCATTGTTTTTTTCCATCCCAAGATAACAAGCAGTAACACTCTTTCATAAAATTATTAGTAGTTAAACAACAACACCATTGGAATATGAAGTGCCTGATAAAAGGATTTATTGGTAATTTTAAGAATAAGTTTTACAAACTTCTTCATTAAAATTTTAAGTATTAAATTATTTTCATTTTGGAAACTACCTATTAGTTTGATTTAACTTGAAATTTGAATAAAAAAATACAAATAAAAATCAATAATATATTAAAATAATGTCGCTGCTTTCAGCCGTTTTCATGAAGTTGGAAATATTGCACATCCTCAATTCTTTGAGGAAGGACTAGGCACATATAATCATCTGCTAATATCTGGCAAATACTTTTCAATTGGGAATTACAATTTCTGGCTCATCCATAAAAACATGCATGTGCATAAGAAAATTGGTCCATATACTGAACTGCTCAGCCATCCTCCTATCAGTTCGTTTGCTTCTGCTTATATATGCATATTTTAAATTAGCGCGGAGCATTCTAAGGTTTCTTTAAAAAAAACCAAGTAACGTAGACTCTTGGTATTCATTGCACATAAACTAGAAAGCCCCAGGATGACAAAAAAATTTAAATCGTAATTTTCGACGGATTAGTAAACTTTTTACACGCTTTGGAAAATCTCAGAAGTTCGCGGCAGTCACTTTCCGGTAAGGAACTAAGGGACTCGGTTATTGTATCGAGTGGGGGGTCGAAACGATTGTAAAGGCGGTATACTACGTATACGCGCCAAAATCTACTTTTCGGAGGTTCGGCTAAAAAAGACTGTTTTTAAATACTCCATGGCATTTTGAAACGGTTTGAAAGGTCAACAAATATTTTCTATTCACACTTTATCACGAAAAAATATTCTGCAAGTCGATCAGTCGAACAGATGCAGTCCTCTCAACCAAGAGGAAAAATGCGCGCTTTATACAACACTGGGGTGTTGTAGGTTAACCGCTTGTTTTTGCTTGTAACTTATTTATCAGTATATTCGATTAATTTTTCATGGTAATCATTTTGGTCTTTCTGTTTCAGAAACATTAAGCGAACGCATCGACCGGGAAGTGCCGGCCGTAACACAAGAGGTGAAGCGAGCTCGCCTGAGAAAAATAAATATTTATATGAGAGAAAAAATTGGCTCCACAGCTGCAGCCCAAAAACCACGCAGGACGAATTAGGAGAGTAGATTCCTTATAGTAGTGTTATTTTTTATTTTAAAATTTTGTAGATCTCATTTTTTATACTGACAGGAACTATGTGTACTTACATAGCTCCTTTTAACATTAATGTGTTCAGTTTCTTCAGTGTGTTGCCGGTTGATATGAGGGTCATCAGATAAGGGTGCACAAAACTGAAGAAAAATTGATTTTGTAAACATGAAAAATGTTCATTTCTCTACTTAAACTCCATTCACGCTTATAAATTTAGACCATTAATTTTCTAACTTCTGAATACCACCAGAGTGGTGAATTTTGTTTAACCCATCGAAATAACCGTTTAGAGATGCGAGACCAGGATGCTCTCAATCTGAAGAAGGTCTCGCACTGTCAGGCCATTTCTTAATTCTGGGAATACATACTCCGGTGATGCTAAATCTAGTGAATAAGGTACAAGGAAAAGGACTTTGAAGCAAATCTTTGGCAGTTTTGGAGTTGCCGAAACTGCAGGCGCATGGGTCCGGACATGGTTGTAATGAAACAGGACTTTTTTCTTTATGCGGTCTTGTCTCCTTAATTTTATCCCTTGAATGGTCCCGGAAAGCTTTGCAATGCAATTGTTTGACATTACCAGTTTTTAATCAATCGAGGATATCCTTAATGATTGATGAAAAAGTGGTAAAACTCTGTAAGAATTAAATTGCAGAGCTTTCCGAATTTGAAAGATGAAATTGTGGAAAAAAGACCGCATTTGGCCGTGAAAAAGTAAGTCCAAACTTCATGCAAGATGGATCCCCTATCTCTGAGCAATTTTGCACAGACTTATCCAATGGCCCTCTATTTTTTTGTCTTTGGTACAAAAACAGGCATCTTGTACATGTTCATATCAGTACCCCACAGCCAAAAGATACCTAACTCCATCTTAGTCATTCTAAGATGTGGAGGAAAAACCGTGCGTCGGCCCCAATGATTTCAATGTAAATGGCAGTATTCGAAATTGCGTATCTCATAACCGTTGTAAGATACCATATTTTCCAGACACTCGGAACTGTTATCAGCGATTTCTTAAATGACACCAACTCGATTTTTTAAAAAATGTGAGTTAGGTAGGTACCTTTTGGCTCTGGGGTACTGATGTACTTTGGTTGTTTCAAATAAGGTTTTATATTCCTCGTTTCTTCCTTTAAACGGGGGAAATGGTGCTGGGTTCACACCATTTCGCGGGGAAAACAAAGTCATGAAAGGCCAAAAATTTTTGGACTTTCTTGGCTTTGTTTTCCCTGCAAAATGGTGTGGACCCAGCACCATTTCTCCACCTTGTTACATACAGTTCCGGCCACTTTTTAGTATTTTTATTTCTCACTTATTATTATTACTTACTCATTTTATTTTTTTGTTTGCCAATAGGCAATTATTTCTTTTTTAATACTTAAGTTTCATAAGGCTCAAAAGCCAGTCATAACTTACAAAACAACTGAATCAGTGAGAAAGAAAATACACCAACACCTTTTCGAGGTTCCAAGTTGGTGTGTTTTCGTTCTCACCGTTTCAACTGTACTGTGCTATTCTATTCCAAAGAGGAAAATGTATACCATACTAAGGTTGTTATGTTTAAGACAATTTTATAGTTCTGTTAAAGAATAAATAATTTTTCGTAGTTCTCCAACTACTGTATTAACATGAACTCTCCAAAAAAGAAAGAAATCTAGTAAAATGCCTAGATTTTTGGCGTCCAATTTAATATTAAATTTCGTTCTTATTATTCCTTTAGGGCCTTTAAGACTTGTTAGAATAAATGTTTCGTTCCTTTCAAAAGCGTTTGATCTATTAATTTTTCAAAGATCCCAATTGTTTTATGTTTGTTATATTCAAGCCTAAATTTTCTCTGTTACAGGCTAATAGTTTTCAGCCATTCTAGAAGTTAATTGTAGAGTAAATAGAAGTATTCACACAGAGGAAACATACCTGTTCTGAAACCCTCATATAGCAACTCCCCCCTCCCCTCGTGTTTCCTTTGTACAAATGTGTTCAAATTTTTATTAAAATGTAATCTGGGCTTGATAATTTGAATGCATCTGCGAGAGATTATCTACATGAGGGTTTCAGAATATTCCGATACACGCACTCTCAGCGTATTATTAGCATATGAATAGTTCAAGGTTACTGCACATATAGCTAGCATATGACTAATAAGAGGCTATGACAAATATAGCTAACATTTGATTAATTAAAGGTTCTGGCACGTACTACTAGTGGAAGGCTCCTCCACATATAGCTAATATATGATGAACAAAAGGTTCTGCCATGCATGATTAACAGAAGGTTTCAGAACATATGGTTAGCATATGATTAGCAATTTGTGATTTTGATTTCAATTTACCTATGGCTAGCCATATGTGCTCGCACATATAATTAGTCATAGGTTCATTTTTACCAGGGAGCACAGGATAATTTCTACACGGAGGATTGCCGGTGAGTACAAGACTGCTTTAGTCAATCCTGAAAAGGCTGAAGCAGGTAATTTAAACAAAGGTGTAACAGTCCAGGCAATAATGCTAAACCAGCTTTGATCATCAGCTGAATTAGTGACTTTCAGAAAGCTTAACTGCTCTGTAAACTATGCAAAACCAACTCGGCAGTTGGATTAAATTACTCTCTTTTGATAAAGCTGAAAAGCACAGTCAACAAATGTCGGGCCAGCCCAACAGATGAGCTGAAATAGCTATTTTGAAAAAAGGCTAAACTACCTCAATCGATTTTGCCTAAATAGCTGCTGAGTTGGGCTAAAACAACCATATACAGGAGAGCAAAACCAGTCAATAAATAGTTGCTAAGTTAGCTCCTCTTCAATTGGCTATTGTAGCCTTTGTTAGACTATCCAGGTTTACAGCCTTTTGAAAAAGCTAATCGAGTCCTCCAGAGGACTATTCCAGCATTTCTTTTTTTTCAGTGTAGCAAGAAACACGATGGTGCCACTGGTTTTCTTTGAAATCAACTCCCAAGCTCAAAAAAAGCTCTCAAGTTCAGACCAAAATGGAGGGAATATCCCACCCTACCCTGAGAGTCCACGTCAACATCAAGACAAACTCTCCATGCAAAGATAGGGAGCAAATACATTAGCAGTGATGCCGTGTTTCAGTTTTGGAGTCCCCGAATAAAGTGGCAGCCCTGCCAATGTATTTGCTCCCTATATCTTAGCATGGAGAGTTTGTCTTGATACTTTTTTCTAGTGCTGCAGTACAGCTGCGAATTTTCCGTGTATTAAAACAGTGCAACGAAAAATCAATGCTCCACGGATAGGTGATGATTGATTTTTTCGTTTTTATGAGGAAATATACTTTAAGGGGCATCCACCCATGTTTCACCTATTTACAAAAAAATGCACCGATAAGAGTCTTCGACGGCTGGTGTTAAGTTGCTATGACTATACTTAACATTCAAAATTTTCCAATAGGTTAAACAATAACTAAAGGGTTTTTCGTTTTTATGAGGAAAAATACTTTAAAGGGCCTCCACCCATGTTTCGCTTATTTACATAAAAATGCACCGAAAAGAGTCTTCCACAACTGCTCTTAAGTTGCTTTGGCTAGACTTGAGCATTTTCCACTAGGTCGAAAAGAAATTGAATAAAAAATTTGATTGAATTTTACTAATTATCAATCCTAATAATTTTCTTTTCTCGGCTAAAAGTAAGAAGTGGTAAAGCCAGTAGCAAAAGTGATGCAGAGTCTTTACTGAAGAGGCACGGAGACAAAGCAATGGTGGATTTCTCCAAAATCTACCGTAAAACTAAAACGGATTTTCAGCGTCATCAGAGACCTCCTCAGAAGATGACATCATTGAGATGAGTAAGATGAAGACTTCCCTGCTTCCATGTAGATTCACGTGGAAATGACCCGATTTCCATGTGAGTTCCAATAGACTTCCATTAAACAGAATAACTACTTCTTGCGCGGATGTCTTTTAGAACTCCTCGTACGTCTCGTACCTTGTTTGAATGCCCGCGCATTAATTCAAAACCTGGAAATCAACCTCGACGCATGGCAACGGTTAAGTAACAGATTGATTCTTGTTAGTCTCTGCCCTCAGAACGCTGATTTCGCCGCACGCGTTAAAGATTGGTTTAAGTGAAAATCTTGTGATTTTGTGACGTATCGAAAAGTTGTGAAGTGTGCAAATCTCCATGTTTTCATGATAAGACTCAGGGTGCAAATTAACTTTGTTTTGTAATGGCCCCGAAAGAAGAACCTATTGCCAGTGTCAAGTTCCTAGATGACAAGGATGGCAAGTGTACATTTGTGCCGCTTTCTTTCATTAAGAACTTCAAACCTTCATCAAGGAGCTTTGGAACTTGCCGCTAGACTAGGATACTCCGCTCCCTACCAACATCCAGCGGCCCAAGGTTAATTTTTGTCCGCTGCAGCAACACTAATTCCACGGCAGCAGCTGGAACAGTCCGAGTGAAAATTCGTCCAGTGGTGCCTATTCGTGCAGGAATGCAGCCTCAGCCTGTTCGCCCTAGTTTGGTCCGAATAAGAGTTACCTACGTCAATGGAAAGATACAGTCTCCCCAGACATCATGTGTCGCCCCTAAGAAGGAAGTCACAATTCCGCGGCTAGAGCTCTGCGCAACTGTATACTCCTGACTCGTCTTTTTGAAGCTTATCTCCCTTTACTACTGGACTTTGCTCCAGAAAAAGTCGTACGTTGGTCGGACTCCACGATTGTGTTATCATGGATAGCATCGAATAGCTGACTCGATACGTTCGTCTCTAACAGGGTAGGGAAGATCCGAGACACAACAGCGTCCGTTACCTGGAAGTACGTGCCGTCAGAATCTAACCCCAGCGATCCCGCCTCTAGAGGAATCCTACCCTCTGAGCTTCCCGCGCACCCGCTCTGGTGGGAAGGCCATCATGGCTGACCCTCCCAGAGAGCGAGTGGCCACCGCACCCGGATCTCATCCCGGGAAAGGATTTACCCGGGTTCACACCTGCAGCCATGGTCCTGCTAGCAACCGTGGCTCCACCACGGACCCTGAGTTTATTGAAACTTGCTCTAATGAATGCTCAGGTCCAGTGCCTGAGCAAGTTAATTTCAGGACGCATGTTCATTCACCTGCATAAGGAAACCAACGTTTTCAGCTTTCACGCTCATCCTGAGCGAGAAAATACATTGGAAGCTGCAATTTCTGCTACGATGGATCTTGAAAATAATCAGGTGGAAGATACTGAACGTTCAAATACGTATAGTATCCTTTTTAATCGTAACTCAAAATATTTGTTGCATGTTTTCCTTAATGTTTTTCTTTTACTTGTTTAAAAAAAAATAATGCTTTTAAAATCATAAGTATCCTTAATATTTCAATAGATCTCTAGAAATGCTTCTTACTTTCATTGGGGGGGGTCCTATCTACAAAACACTTTTTGAGTACATACGTTTCAAGAATGTTTCCTTAACTCAGCATTTCACAGTTGAATCGTCCGCCCCTGATATTGATGAGCAAGCTATCAAAGTTGGAGTTTGGGTAGCTGTCATTGTTGACGGAAGATGGTATCCTGGTTTGGTTAAAAAAATTGATTTCATTGACAAGAGTGCCGAAATATCATTCATGCTGCCAAGCAAAGAATATTTCTTTTGGCCTTCTCAAGAAGATATCCATCAAATTAAATATAGCGGTATTTTGAGCATTTTGCCACCTCCGAAAAAACGCTCTTCAAGGATGTTTTCATTTGAAAACCACAATTTCATTAATGCACTAGCAGCTACGTACTTAGATTGAAAAGCAAACTAAGTGTTACCTGTTTACTATGTCATTATTTTTTTCCTAATTTTGGCAATCTTTCGCCTTAATGTTACCACTTTTGCCTTAATTTTCTATAATTTTCTAATAAATATTTTCTTAATGAAATGTTTGTCAGTGTAATTTCTTATCACTGTGTTAGGGTACACGAGGCTATTTTTTAAACTTTTCTCTTTTTTTCAAGTCATTAAGTGCCAAACATGCATCCTTTTACTACAGACAAAAAAATGTATGGGAGAAAAAAATCACATCCGTCACATCCGACCTCACGCCCATCACGTTAAATTGCCCCATACTCACATCCGTCACAAGGGACATTCAATACCTTTAAACAATATAGTAACATATGTTCCCATGATTAATCATCTGTATTTCACGTTTTAATAATGACGACAATGCCATAATAAAATTTAATCCTTCTTTCAGACATATTTTGTCCTAAAACATTAAAAAAGGAGAATGATTGGTGATGCTAATTGTAAATTTATGTAAATTTGACAGAAATATGTTCATTTTTGCGAACAAATGTTGCTTAGGCTTAACTTTTTGGCATTATTTAATCAGCTACATACTTGAGCTTTAAAAAAAATCGTGCACTTTGCCCTTGACGACACAAATTTGGTGTCAGAATCAATCAAGAGTACTTGTGATGGACGTGAGTTTTCTCAAAAATTTTATACATAAAACATAAAAAATTGATATCAAACATGTAAAAAAGATTGGGACCGTAAATATATTCAAAAATTACATGCTCCAAGAAAACAGGAAAACAAAAAATTATATGCGTAGGTAAACTTTCATTTTTTAACTTTCTCAAATCGAAAGTGCACCCTTTTCGTGGTAATGCCCATTTATGGGCCGGACCTCGTGTTTTCGATGGTTTGATTGTTTTTAAAGGGCCAAAATGAGTGCGAATTGAAAGGAAGTGTTGTTTCTGCACATCTGTGATTGTGGACGTCGCGATCAACACAACAGGTGTAAGTATGCTGACTGATTGCTGCAAAGCAGTTCAAACTAGCTAATTATTTGACAATATCTGTTAGAAGTGCTCCTACAATTTTAAATGGTCATTTGAACACCCAGTGCGAATTTTAATCATGGATGTGGGAACACCAGTACCTCCTTGCATAATTTGCACTCATTTTGGACCTTTCTAAAACAATCGAACCATCGGAAACACAATCTATATTCAATAATTTCATGCATTTTCGTCAGTAAACAGCTGTAAAAGTGTAAACTCCTAATTAGATGTCCGATCACCTGCCTTATTCGTGGACAAGATATCATCACCTATCAGCAGTCTGGCAGGCCCAGTCTTAATTTAACAGCCCTCGTAACTCTCCCATCAGAAAGTTGTAAGTTCACACACTTATGGTGAACACAAGCTGTCTTGTCTGTGAATCTCTAAACATGGCGTTGGCTTTAGAGAGGGTCAGTTCCAAGATCTACTTTAAGGTCTCGTCTTGGACTGAACTGAACAGGACTTATTGCAAACTGCTAATACATCGGATATGCCATTCTCACGCATTTGTGCAGCAGCTTCATGCCTGTAACTGTCTTGAAGTGGACTAATTGGCCCACTAAGTAACATTAGTCAGTTGTAAGGATTCTTCGTAAAGTTGCAGCACTGGTAACTGCACATGAGTTTTTATATTGACTCTTACATGTGTTCAGGATCCTATAGAATCAATGCCCCATTCAAATTTGAAATTTTCCACCATTCGATTCATTTTGATCAAAGTCGCTTATGATTTCTTCTTTTTTCAGGTCAACAATGGGAATATCCCCAAATTCCCCAACGTCCCCCCACGTAAACCCCAAACGTTGGCCCAAGACCCCAAGTTTGTAAGTTGTTTTAATGCTGCACCATCTACAAGTTCCAATACACGAGGTGGACCATCGTCTAGATGTTTGACCACCATCCAATCGTCTGGAATCTACAGGTGCTCAACCTTCACAATCTGCAGTATCAAAGTTATCATTTTTCAAAAATTTGAAGAAGGATAAATTAGCGCCTTTCGAGAGACGGGTAATTCTTGTTGAAAATAATGAGACAATTCCTTCTTGCAAAGGAGAGAGAAAACTATCCATTCAAAAAAGATTAATAAACGATGTAGAATTTGAAGGAAGTAATACTGTTCAAGGAGAAATGGTTCGCAAAATCAAGGACTTTAAGACGCAATGTTCAAGGTTTTCCATAATCGCATACAGAGTTTTCAAAGGTTTTAATGCACAGGTGTTGCTCGCGTATAACCTAGAAATACAATCGGTGCGCATGATGATTTGTGAAGCATTCAACCATCGGGTGGCGGCAACATTGCACCAATACAGTGGCTAGTGACTCTTCCAGCTAACTGGTTGTTATTAAACGAGGCTGTTCCCTTAACACGCACCAGCGAATGTTTCTTGGTGAGCTTCTCATGACTGAAACCCCGTTCCACCCCCTACTCCTAATAGAAACCCCGATTAAAGGGTGCGGGAACGCTGCGTGCAAATTTATTACATTTTAATTGCAACCACTACTTCCAATATTGCCTCCCCAGTCGAGATAAAGGCGCAACAAAGGAGGGGAGAGAGCGGAATGCCTCGCCGATCTACTCGCTAAAGCATCAAGTGCAGGGAGGTTTCTCAAACTACTGACATAAATTTGAATTTTGTAACCACGTCTTCGTCCGATTCTACTCTACTTTTCCCCTTTTATCACGGAATTCTGACTGGAGTGAATCGATCGAAAGCAATGTGTCAGAGTCCTCATCAGTGGCGAAGCGTGAATGATCAATTATCGATATTGCCCCGTCTGAGGTTATGATAAAAGATCGATTATTAGGTGTTCGCTGCGAACACCCTGTCTATCGATCCTTTTCTATTGGTTTAAATGGCAGATCAATCGATATATCACAAAGCACGCCACGCCACTGCTCCCTATCAAGAGTGATTAATCCTCCGAATCTAACAATAAGTGATCCGTCTATCATCACTTCGACGGATAGTTCGAGTTTTTGGAAAGAAAGGACGATCATGGCGGGTACACTGTTGGCGTTATAAAAACTCTTATGTTCTTAAGATAAACGAGAGCAACTGGACAGGTTGTGTAAAGTACGTTCACGCCAATTTAGACGATGCCAGTTTTCACGTTTAAAGAGCCTCTGCACCTCAAGTACCTTTACGCAGGTTGATTATAAGGGTGAAACCGCTAGACTGCAAGATCGAACCCTACCGGTCAAATAAGAATTGTTCCCTTCTACGACATTTGGTCTGGACATGTTTTTACTGACTACAACGTTTATTGGGACTTCCATTGCAGAATTAGCCCATAAAAACAATTGCTGAAAAAGCTGCAGGGACAGAGTTAGCATAGATTTGAAGTTTCGAAAATTGAAAAATGGATCAATCCGTGAACCACCGGTATACAGCTTTCGTACCTATTCATACCTACTACGCGTTTGTCCGTGTTTTTTTTTTTTCTTTTTTTCTTTTAGAAAGTTGAAAGTTGACACTCGACAGCGATCACTCCAAAAATTGAATGAATAAATTAAATTTCAATTTCACATTCATAATCAATTACAGCAAAATTATACGAAATTATTGAATGAACCAAGATGTTACTCCAAATCGACTGAGAGAGTGTTGTTTCGGAGCGCACCTCCGAGCCCTGGAATCCTTCAACAACACAGCTTGCTCTCAGCTATATAACATGAGGTAAGTATGAAAACATACCACTGCCTGTTATAACGACAATCGGCTGTAAACAACGCATAAGACCGGTCCCTGGAAGGTCGTTATATCAGATTGCCACTGAAACTGTGTGATTCGAAAAAAAAATTCATAATGATAGTTTTTCCAGAAACAGTTTCTGGTCTTTGGGCTTATAGCAGAGGCCCAGGAATGCGGTGCGGTGACAAATGAACAAGTAATCGAGGGCATGGGGCTGATCCGTGAGTTGTTCGTCTCCTATTCATTTTTACTAATTACTAATTATATTTTATTTCACAATCAAGTTTCTTTTCTCTGAAAACCCTAGTTTTAGGAACATAGTATTGAGTGTCACAACTTTTTTCTGTTATTGGAACAGGAATTTCAGAGATTTCCTACATTTGCTGAGTACAAAAAAGACTTTTTTTTACTCTCTCTCTCTTTAAATGTTTATTTTCCTCTACTGATTGTGTGATGTTTCTTCCATTGAGAGTCAGAGCATAGCCTACAACTTAATGAAGTCACCTTCAAGCAAGGAAGACCCAGCGCTTCACATCCAAGTGTGTTATAACATAAAATCCGGCCCTAAGATACGACGATCCATTTTGCTGGTTATATTTTGGCCTACATTCCATTCGGAATCGGCCATCTCCGGATTCAGATATATACATTTTCAAAGCCCACTAAGTCATCCAGATTAGATCAATCATGGCAGAAAGGGAGCCGTGACTAAAATCGGGGATATAGCACTGACTGAATAAATACGCAACGACGCAACGGTGTGTTCGAATCTGTCTTCAAGGTGTTCAACTTGTCTTTAATGTACTTATGGAGGGATGGTCGGTTCTATGAGACAATCGGGAAATTTCGTTGAATCCAGAACCCTCGTTGATATTTTAAAGCACTCTCATAATTTTTAAGTCCCTCTGCCCAATATTAAGTAGCGTAACCACCACCATTCGGCAACAAGTTAAACCAAGGAGTAGGTAATGGATTGTTGTTTTCTGAAGGTGATTGACAACCCGCGCGCTTTTCAAAACACCAGTCGAAGAACTTCATAGATAAAAAAAGAAAACTTTTATTTCTTATTTGCTCGTCAAGTCTTCCCTATTTCTGAAGGTAGAAACCGTGCCTCCTTGGTCGTCACGCTTGAGAGCGCCTAGAAAAGACAAATGAACTTAACAATCATTTATCTCATCTTTGAAAACCTGCTATTGCTTTTCTTTTTCCTTTTTCTTTTACCGGAGATTCATTGCGGAGAAAGAAGCTTAATACTTGTGCTGACAATTTATGGATACGAATTTCCTACACTAAAATTTGAAGAATTTCAGCACCTACGAATATTTCGAAACAAATGGTCTCAAATGATCGCAAAAGGCATCAACCTTTTCACAGAAAAATCATGTAACTATTTCCAAGGATTTCCAATGGGTTGGATAATAAATTACTTAAGACCCTGAGGCTTAAGAGACCCACATTTTAATACGGGCGCGCTTGCTAGAAATTGGCGGGAATGGGCGATAACTCCAGAAGAACAATCGTACATGCTTACCTTGCCCAAAATTGATTTGTGGACTAATGACGAAGATTCACCGCTGAGAGAAAAAGGCACTTGAGTCTCGCTTAAAGTTCTATTTTCTTCTGCAATCAGACAATTTTCATTGCTAGCTGTTCTTATCAGTTTTAGCTTGTGTCGCTGCGGAAGGTCATCAAAGCGTTCAACTAGACCCGCTTTTGTTGGCCTTTCGGTGTCAACATTGTCGCTTGAAACTAAGGTATCGACTGACAAATCAGATGCAGATTTTCTAGAGTCATGAGTTTCGGGGGTCACATGTACCGCATACTCACATGAAGTTATTTCATATACATTTTCAGTGGGACCTTTTCCTATGCGTCTCAGTTCTATCGGCTTCAGTTCTTGTTGCTTGGAAAACTTAGGCAAGCACTGACCATCTGGACGCGTTGTATCTTCATTTCCACTCTCAACACTGACATTGCCATAAACTGACTTATCGACTGACAAGGATTGGCCACCGAGTGAAAAAGGCACCTGATACTCACTTAGAGTTGTTGTATCTTCTAGGTTGAGATGATTTGCATTGCCAGTCGATTTTGTCGTTTCCAGCGTAGATTGCTGAGAAAGCTCAAATAAGCGCTCAACTGGACCCGCTTCTCAAAGTTTTTCACTCTCAATATCTTTGCTGGAAAGCGAAGTACCGACTGACAATTTGGATGTGCTGGAATCATCTGCTTCACGGGACTGGTGAACATTACACTTGGATTTTGACAGGTATAACTTCCTTTTGTACAGTCGTTTCTGGGTAACTTTGCTGAGTATCGGTGAAGCAGGGTTTGGAAATTTGGCGGGGGAGACGTTGCATTTTCTTCTATCGTTGCGCTGCTAGGAGCAGGTTGAGGATCAAGATCAATTGAAGTTGATGGTGTAAGTTGATCCTGGACTTTCGACTTTTGGGTTCTGCGATGTTCTTTCTTCTTCAACAGTCGTTTCTTGATTTTCGAAACCATTGGAGTGTCAATGGTTTGGTCACGTTTTAATTCACACTAGTTCGTTCTTGAAAGGTACAAGTCGTTGTGGAATCCGATTTAACCTACATATTAATAAACAGAATGTTGATATTGCTAAATTCAATAATGCCATGGCATGCCACGGCTAATGCCATGTTCCTCTGAGATAATGAGATAGAGAGTAGAGAGAGAGGCTGCTCATAATAGGGGCTCGTGCTCGTCTGATTTCTGATAGGCGGTAGATAGGCAACCCGAACTTCAGTTAGCTTCAAAGAATAAGAGGAATTAGAGAGGTATACTCTGCACACACCACATGTATACCAGGTTGCAGCGTGAAGGCGCGTTCTTATAACCCCCCCCCCTTCCCAGACCCTTCTATAACTCTCTAAACTCGCATTGCCGCTGAGGTTAGAATCCTTTGATTTCTTCTCTTCCTAGGTTCTCGTCGTGGTCACATGGTTCACATTACCAATTATTCTCAAGAGGCGAACGTGTTAGTTTTATTTTCTACGAATCAGTGATTTTCTACGAATCAGTGAAGTGAAAGTGAAATTGAAAGTTTGCAGACATCGTAAAAGTCAGTCAATCAAGATAGAATGGCACCCCCGAAGAATATGAACCTGTTTGATTTCTTCACTAAGATGGTAAGTGCATGGATTATCAGACAGAACTAACTATTCAAGGGGTCAAAACATGTTGTCAATCACTGGAATGATCTCCGCTATTTGTTCTTGAATGCAACAGCCAGATGTGAGAAGGTATAAGAATAGTGCAGTTATTCTTCATTAATTGCTACAGAATGATGATCTCCCTTCTATGTGTAAAGTACGGAGGATTCGAACCTGATACGATCGACAAAACCTTGGTATGTCACTGGAATGAGGAGTCAATAGAATTTTAGCACAATTTGATGTAACGAACCGCTATTTTCGGCTATTTTTAGGAATGACATTAAATTGGCTCTGAAGTCAAGGGGACCAGAGTTTAATAGCAATGTTGTTTCAGGACACAGCGCTATAATAGGCCAAAGTGGTTGTTGCTACATTTGAGGTTATCCAGTGTGATGTGAACCACCTTGTCATTCCAACTTGCCGAGCGCAAATGGGAAAGTAGGGCTCTATTTATTTTTATTTGGCATTCAGTGGAACATGATGTATTGCTATGAAAGTCTGTAATCGTTTATCCTGAGCCACGGGCGTGTTCCAAACGTTCCACAGATATTCATTGGATCGCTCTTCCGAGGTAGTGGCAGGGCTTTTCATTAAGTTTCATTTAGCGATCCCAACCTCTAATGTCTTCTTCTGTTGGTTTACTGGCTTATATTCCAGATGTGGAACCTACAGCCATCTATAGAACCTCTAATGTAAATATTTTGTTAAAGTTGGAACGCTGTGGATCGCTCCCTGAATCGCCAGGATCCTGTTCCAGTGCATTCCACCGTGATGCATGCGTTCCACGGATGAAAAAATGCTCTTGAGGGGTGAGGCACAAAATATCACCTAACTCCTGCATGTCTGCCTTTGAGTTCGATTGGGCACTGATGCAATGTGACATGAAACGCACACTAAATGCGTGAGTAAAACGAATTAAACACTACTTTTAGTTTCATCGCATGCATGTGTGTGTGTTGGTGTTTTTCTAGAACCATTTCAAGGGGAAACTACAGAGTCCCGTTTAAAGTGTCCGTAAGAGGATTTGAACTTAAGTGTCGTTATAGCTAATTCTTTGGATCGGTATTTATATATTTTATATATATTTCGGTTTTGAACGAGTTATCAAAAGTGTGATATTTACGTGTTTTTTAAAAAAAATTCTAGGAGTTCTCACAGGTTTTTTCAAGATTAGAGTCTTCGTGTTTTTGACTTAAATTACACATTTACGACGTTGTCTTATACCACTTCATTGTTCGCGTTTGTTTGAAATTCGAACCAGGTATAGAAGACAAAAGGAAACGTCTGTTCTTTGAAAAACATTTGGATGATGAAAATGGTGCTACCAGCAACGTAACTGAATGAGAGGCGGAGTATCCTGCACGGCGTCTTGCCGCGTCGAAGCCCCAAAGACGGTTCTCGACCGCCGCCGCACAGTGGATCGATTCCATTACAGAGGTCGGCCATGAAATTTTTGACAAAAACTGCGAATTTTTGTGTTTATTCCGTTACATTTCACGTTTCAAGGGGTGCTTTGAGTAGAAAATTTTATGAGGGAACCATTGGAGACACTTTGGGAACCTTGAAGTTTTGTATAAACGGAGTTATAAGCGTTTAAAAATTCAAAATTCTGTCCGATCTCCTCTATTGACTCGATCCACTGTGCGCCGCGCCGCCGGATTTAAAGGTATCAGATTGTCACCTTCGAGCCAAATTATCACAAGCGCCATGCGTCGTTTAAATATTTCTGCCGCCATCTTATTATCTTTGCGGAAAGTTTGTTGGTTGAATCTCTTTGAGAATTTCACGGAATCGTAACGGCAGCACAAAGAAAATTCAATGAGATTTTCGGACAGCTTCGTCGAACAATTTCTCTGTGCAAAAATAAAATGGCGGCAGAAATTTTTTACCGTCGCATGGCACTTGTGATACTTGGGCCGAATGGAGACGAGATAACGCGCATGGGAGATTCGGAAATTTTCTTTGGATAAAATGAAAAGTTGCCTTGAATTTAGAGAGGACAAAAATAACGCAATGGGCAATGCGACGTCTTCGTTTTTGTTGTTCGCAATGTGGAGAATATTTTCAAAAGTTGGCACGTTTTTTATTCCCATCAATTCGAGGTGGTTTAACATGTGAAGTGTTTTTACCGAAATGTTTCAACCGAAACTCCATGATAAGGAGGAAAGTCTTGGATGAATACCGATCCCTTGTAAACAAGATTGGAGCGCTCGAGCAGCGGAGCAACGCGACGCAAAGTCAACGGTGTGTTGCACGCGAATAAAACGCCTTCATTTGGACGAGATACCGAGCTCAACGCAGGGGCATGATAAATTGTATCATCCAGCCAGCACGGCTTTTGGTGAAGTGAGCGGGAGCTGGGAGTATTGAAGATATAGGGGAGGGCTGAAGATTTCAATTTTTTTTTCAAACGCGTTTTAGAATATTCTGGCTCGGAGACGCGATTGATAACGGTTACATAGGTGTATAGAAGCAAAATATATCGCGGAGGTTGAAGGATGAAAAAATCGAGCGACAACAAGCATTTTAATAGCATCAAAAATACCCTAGTCATTATCATATGAGTTTTGTTTTTACTTTTTCGGAGGGGCTGTCCTCCATCTTAGTCACTCTCGAAGGTTAACACGGTGAAAGTGAAATATATTAGAGGTGGAAAAAAACAATGTTTTCAGTTTCATGGAAGATTTGAAGTGGAAATGCGTCAAGGGCACAAGACAATGTTATTGTTTTATTTAATAGTATTGAGTGATCTAGATTAAAGGTATTTTTGAAAAAACTTTTCCTCACATAGAAGTACCGGGAAAAGTTAATTTTAAGTTGAGAAAATGAGCCGCCTATCAGTGATGTCACTGGGTGCATTTCTCGTTTGAACCGGTGTATTTAAACAGATCTACGTATATGGTCATATCAGGGTTGCCACAGAATTTAGAAAATGAAATTCCCTGACAAATTTTGATAAATTTCTCTGACATCTGAGGGTATGCAGGATGGTTAAAAAGACATAATTTGAGATACCTATCTTGAAACCATATAAGTTTTATGGTGAGTAATTTATACGCACACGCCTAGGTTTTTAAGCGATTCAATGTGTAAGTATGATCGCTTCTTCCGATCAATTCCCTACTGTAAAGATCTATGGTTCACCCGTTTGATGCAAGCAAAAATACCGCGATCTATCGCATACTTCAAATGTTCCGTTTTTGTTGAAATACTTTTCGACGAAAGAACAATTCAAAGAGCAATTTTCCGAAATCCGAGCTCATTTCAAGCGCATCTCATTAGACTTTTGGGTAATTCTTATTGAAGAAACAATTATTATACGCGTTCATAGTTTCATACGTCGATTAATCGATTGTGTCCGAATTTCAAGGGATCGAAAAATGGAAGAGAGATATCACAGATTAATCTAGTGGACGACTTACTCAATGAATATACGCACCTTCTGGGACAAGGTGTTATGAAAGAGCTCCTAGTGGAGCACTGGATCAAAGGAGCGGGTAGAAAAAAAGCTTGCAAACTGAGCAGCGGAATGATTCAGGAAATTGACGCCAGGCTGAAAAATCTGAGGGAGGGTAAGTATTTACCTCGTGACTTTGCACATTACCCCAAAACCCTTGAGCATGTCCATGAATGGAAAGCCACAGAGAATCGCGCCTTTCTTCTCTACAACGGACCAGTTATTTTGAGACCTATATTTATGGAGTAAAACGAAAACAGCACGAGTAATAATATATCAAGAAAGTACATGGCTGGCTACAATAATGTTTTGCGCCTGCATGTAGCTAGCACAATTTTACTCAGCGAAATATTGTGTCAAAACGAAAATATTCTTTTTGCTGATGAACAGCTGAGTTTTTTTGTAGATGAATACGGCAATCTGTAAGGTACTGAATTCATGGCTGAATTCAACATCCATGGCTTGATACACCTCGCTAAGGATGCCTTTTTCGGACCTCTCCACAGAGTATCTGCGTTTCGCTTCGAGAACTTCCTTCGATTTATCTGAGTCTTGTGGAAAAACCATCTCAAGTAGCTCTACAAATAAGGTGAAGATTATTTAAAATGAACACCATTCATATCAGAATGATGGATTTTGTTTTGGTCAAATTCGAGAACGACAACTCAGGTGACGTAGTACCGTTCGCATGGCTAAGTGAAAATAAGGATAGTACGGTGTGGCCTAAAACCATAGAAAACTTTATCAAAGGATGTGTCCAACCCTCCAAAAAATGGCTGAAGTGGAAAGTATCCCTGCTTTCGGATGACCATTACAGTAAGTATTTTTTACTCTATTTCCCAAATCATCAGTGTTCATTGGCGGCCAAATTTTTCTCTTTCGGTACTTTCAGGATCCATCCGGAAAGGCTCGGAAATTTTGGTTATTGCAAGCAGCTCTGCATATGTGGAATACCTTCCACTCTATCAAAATCCCCGAGCTGAGACTCCAAGGGTACCTGAAAAAATCTCTGCCTTCATTAACTTTAACTTGGTGAGAATTTTTCTTTTTTTCCCCACTTCTCTCATGATAGTTTGGAGGCCATATTTTTGGGGGTCTCAGAGGCCCCGGGGACCACCAATGACTGTATACATTTAAACAACCCTCCCCTCTCCCTAAGTAGAGAATTCTATTGAGGGGAAACATTTTCAGTAATTTTAGAATGAAACAGGGAGCCCAAAGCTATGCCTCAAAGGGAAAAGCAGAGGCACAAGTATCGGAGAAAAATATTTCTCTAAATAAAAAATAATATAACCTAAGAGTGGTGCGCTGTAACTCCTTTGAGAATTCGCAGCAGGGTAGTGCTTTGATCCAAAAGCACTATTTTTTCTTTGTGGATCAGTTCAATTAACCTTATTTTTTATTTTTCAGCCGAACACTGCCAAAGAGTTGGCAAAAACTGTCTTTGAAGCTGTATGATATAACGGGGAACGGGGTCAGATTATGGTCTCACCGATGAATTACAAGAGGAAATAGTTGATGCTGAAGCAACAAATCTCTAATAGAGATAAAAAAATTGCCAAGCTTGAGAAAGTAATCAACACAGACAAAGCAGAAGCCCCGTCCGTTGAAAATGAGACGAATTTTGCCTTGGGAGAACGAGAATCCTGTTGGTGGAGAATCCAATGGGAACGAGACCAATTTTCCCCTTGGAGAACAATAATCCTGTTGGTGGAGAATACAATGGGGACAAGACTAATTTTGCTAATGGGCAAACGGTGAATAATAACAGTGAAATTAATATTCAGCTACCACAAAATCAGGTGAGAATCAATTGTTAATGTGTTCTTTGGTTATCAGACTTTAATAAAATTACTTCGGCCCATGAGCAGTGCGATGACAATACAACACTTTTTAGATGGCTAAATTCCCTTTTGAACGAAATGTCTCGTTCTAGATGTTGGTCAACAGGACTGCAAACACTATTAATTTTTCCTCTCGTTTAGCAAGTAATTTTTTAATTTAAAAAAAGGATCCTTCTTCCCTTGCTGCCAAGAGGAAATGTGCAGTTGAAAGCCTCTGGGAAAAAGCTGATACTGATACTGCTGATACTGATGATGCATGGATCGTATGGATCCTTCTTCCCTTGCTGCCAAGAGGAAATGTGCAGTTGAAAGCCTCTTGGAAAACGCTGATACTGATACTGCTGATGCATGGATCTGAAGCACATCTATCAGATCCATCAGTATGAACAGATGATGGCTGAGTGATGGATCTGAGGTCCATGGGTCAATCGAGCTAGTCACAGATTCAGATAGTCGATAAGTGCCTTTCTTCGTGACTCGATTTTCGAAGTGTTTTCGGTATATGGTTCGTACTTTCCTCGTCTAATTTTAAATTTATCGGACATCGGAGTGGTGTTTGTGTTGTTTGTTTCTTGGTGTGGACCGTTTAAGTGAGTGTCTTGTGCTAATGAACTGTTCCGTTACGCCATGACTTCAAGTTCAAGTTGTTACGGAATGTAATTTCCATGGTTACCATATTTTCTATCTTGTCTCTGTACATTGTATGATATTGTCTCTGCTTTCCTACAACCCGCTTTACTTGCTGTATTTATTCAATTATTTTTCCAATTACGGCTTATTACAGCGTAAGAATGTACTGTTCTCTTCTGTAGTATTAAATGTTACTTTCAGTTTGATTGATTCTCCTTATACTTCTTTACTAAGGTTTGTTTCTGTCACGTTTTCTTTATTCTTGTTTTCTGCCTAACCTCTTATCTTTGTGAGAAAATGCTTGACACAGGTAGACCGCGGATCCACGAACTCCTAGAACAGGTCAGTTGAGTGATAATAAGTAGTAATTTCTTTTTATACACTGTGTACTTACTTAACCATGACCCCTAGGCGGAAGCAATCACTTCACTTTCTGCAACGGAAACGTCGCGCGAAGGTCGTGAACAATTTATTCTCAGCGTCATCAGTTAGTTCCTCTGAGAATATGCTGGTTGGAGGGAGCCCACTCCCAAGCTTAAGTTATCAAGATCCATCTCCTTTTGCTGACTTAGTCCCTAATTCATCTCCATCCAGATCTCATCCAAACCTCTCCCAGAACGATCTCCGTGATGGCAGCCCGGAGGAAGAAGATACTGATCATGATGATGTATTTGTAGATACAGTTGAGCATCCGTCAGGTTTAGAAAGTAACTCAGGATTACTAACTAACACCCTTTTTTCGTCTGATAGTGAGTTTGAAGATGCTGAGCAGATAGGTGCATCTTCTCAATCTAACATAGATGATGCAGCAGATGACTAAGACAGTGCACCACTATTTGAGCCTACGAGGATGCATAAACTGAGAGAGAATCTCCGTGTTAGGGCACTGATGTGCAATATAACACTTTTGGCTCTAACCAAACTTTAGCACCTCTTGAAACTGTGCGACGAAGAATACTTTAAAGACCTATCTGTCGATGGTCGCACTATCATGAAAACTCCCAGAGTCACCAATGTACGCCCAGTTCTACCTAGTGAATGTTACCATATTGGCTTAAAGAAGCAACTTATGTCTGCCCAGTCGACTCTCTCGTCTGTACCTCAATCCTTAAAACTTGTCTTCAACATACATGGTCTGAAAGTTGACAAAAATACCAAATTTGAATTATGGCCTCTCTTAATGAAAATTGTTGACATTTCAATTCTCAAGCACTGTGTCTACCCAATTGGAATGTACTATGGTAAAGGCAAAGGAACAATCGATGACTTTCTCCAGGGCTTTATGGAAGGATGAATATCACTCCAGGAAACAGGTCTCATGTTCAGAGACGTGATTATCCTAATTGAAGTGATCGGCTTCATCTGTGATGCTCCTGCAAAGTGCTACTTGTTAGAAGTGAAAGGACAATGTGGTTTTTGTCCGGAACAATCGATGACTTTCTCCACGAATTTATGGAAGAATTAACATCTCTCCAAGAAACAGGTCTCATGTTCAGAGATTTAATTATCCGAATTAAATTGATCGGCTTCATCTGTGATGCTCCTGCAAAGTGCTACTTGTTAGGAGTGAAAGGACAATGTGGTTTTTGTTCGGAACAACCAATGACTTTCTCCAGGGAATTTATGGAAGAATTAAAATCTCTCCAGGAAACAGGTCTCACGTTCAGAGATGTGATTATCCGAATTGAAGTGATCGGCCTCATCTGTGATGCTCCTGCAAAGTGCTACTTGTTGGGAGTGAAAGGACAAAGCGGTTTTTGTTCGTGCACACGGTGTCAAATTCACGGTTTCACCTATGAAGGCAGACGAGTTTTCCTTGAATTCGATTGTGAAGCGCGAACCTATGCAGATTTCAGAAATGAAGTGGACAGAGAATTTCAGCCAGATGATTGTTCTTCACCTCTTGCCAACATTCGTGGATTGGATATGGCCAAATCAATAGTCATCGATTGTATGCATCTAATATTTTTAGGAATTATCTGTACGCTTGTGGATGCTTGGTACGATGGTCCGAACCATTTAAGCTGTCCTCAAATTTTAGGAGAGGGTTTTATCAGGATCTGTTCAGCAGCCAGGTTTATGTGCCAGAAGAGTTTCCGCGAAAATCGAAAGACTTGAGTTCTGGAGCCTATTGGAAAGCAACGGAGAGCAGAACATTCGTGCTGCACGCTGGTCCAGCGATCGTGAAGAAGTATTTAAATAACGGCAAGTACCATCATTTCTTACTTCTTTCCTCTGCACTGACAATTCCGTTGTCTCCCATATTCTGTCAAAGCAAGGAAATGCTGCTGACAGCAAAAATGAGCCTCCGAGAGAAGTTAAAAATAGTGTTAAGTACTCCAATAGTGTTAAGAATGAAACGTCTGACACAAGTGCTATGTTGATTAACAAAACTGTTCAAGAAAACAAACTGCCGGAGAAGTTGGTAGCTTTTTCAGGGGATAATTGTGATACTGACTTTGGAGGATGTCAACGTTAACAGGACGGGGAAAATGTTTTTGCCAAATTAAAAATATTGTGAAGTCAAATAAGTAAAAAAATAAAGAATGACTGAGACAAAAGAATATAAATGCCGCCTTTTTAGCACCCATGATTTGCCGTATGTTATTTTGTTTCTTTAAAAGTAAGAAACCGAATCACCCTTTCCCTTACTAGTACTGGCAGTGTATTTAGCTTTACCTCTCATTTTGTTCGAAAGTTCTTTACTGCTTCTCCAATATTTGTAAGAGTCTTCACAAGAAAAGTCTTTGAAATTATATTGCGGAAATAAAATTGCTTTAATTGAGTCGACTTACAGTGTTCCTCTCATCTGTCCATTGACTCTGCATCAAAGAGAAAACACGTTCTACATTAGCATTGCCGGCAGGAATGGCAAAGAAAAGTTGAGCTATTTTCAGGAGTTCTGGATAATAATCTTCACTTTTTGACTTTAGTCACGGGAATTATTACAGTCGGAGCCGCGGTTAAATATATTGCCCTTTCTTCGTATTTCCCAGAGTCAACTACAAAGACTTTATGATAAATTGTGCTAACGAGGCTGCCTATCCATCCGGATGGATGACGGATGTAAATTTTAATAAATGGTTGATGCATTTCAAGAAAATCAGCAAACCAAGTGCGGAAACCATGGTTTTACTGATTAAGAATAACCGCAAAGGTTACCTAGCATGGGAGTGATCAAGAAAGACCAGAAGATGGGAAATTTTCCCGCAAAACTCGTCTAATTAAAGAAAAATAAAAAAACCGGAAGATCAGTATACCTATGTGTACCAGGATTGCTAAACCAGTTGCTCAACTCTTCGATCATCAGTCATCAATATGCGAATGTGACTCTTCGGTCATCAGTCATCAATATGCGAATGTGACTCTTCGGTCATTAGTCATCAATATGCGAATGTGAGCGGCGTTTTGACTTCCGAAAGAAACTTCCACAGTCTAGGACTGATAGCAGCGCCGGGTCTTTAAAATGTGCTCGGAGCTCACATCGCTTCCAACCGAGACCAAGATCCACGTTTTTGGTGGACCATGAAAAAGGGCGCCTGTTCCTTTACCCAGGAATCATAATGCAAAATAAAATTCTATCGTAATAGCTGAAAGATCGGTGCGTTCCACATAAATTGAGATGAGTCTTCAGTGTGTCCAAGCGAAAATTCTGTACGAAGGGTTGGACCATTCTACTCGTGCTTGCAACTCCCCGGGGGAGGCAGTTGACTCATGTTATAAAATTTTCCACGTTCTGAATTTGGAATATCCAAAATGTGCAGAAGTTGTTTGGGTGTTTCTACAACGAAACATATATAAAATGCACACAATTCATGATTATAAGGCTACGAGCCCGCAGGTTGCTACTATTGCGGTTGATATTGCTCTGTAGAATCCTCTACTTGATCGAACTTCTTTTAGCCGCAGTTCAGTTCCATTCAGGGGTTCGATCCTAAGACCCGAAATTCCACTTCGACAGACCGAATACTTCGATCGACATGGACGGGGGCCCTCTGGCTCTCCTGGAGTCCACCTCATGGCTTCGGTCAGTGGGCGGAACCGGCGATGCATTCCGACGGGCGGTTCACCTCCGAGCCAATTGTCTGCCGTCTCGGTCGAGGGTCTCTCGCGGGCGCCCTTCGGCCCCGGTTTCAAGCCGAACCTGTGGTGCCCTTGCGGAGACTCTGGTCCACGTCCTCCAGACGTGTCCTCGTACCCACGAGGCGCGCATAGCAAGTATGGGTTCCTCTCCGTAAACCTCTCGCGGGCGGGAGACATCACCGGCGGGGGAGAGTCGACGTGAAGCGGGCGCATCGCTGTGCGGCGCGGGTCCGTCGTTATCGTTAACCAATCGCGCGGGGGAATCATTTTCGAGCGGGGTTAAGATGGCGCGTTTATCTATCAATATATCGATTCATTCTCGACGTTGCCAAATGCTATTTTACTAATGTTTTGTGTTGTAATGGTACTGGTTGACAGGCTATGCTACAAACCGCCTTTTAAACCGAACAGGATTCTTTCGTTGATTCTCTCACGTGTGTTTATCAAATCGGAATTAATAATTGTTTGAGAAAGACGCTTCTATTCTCTTTAAATTTTCGCGAAGGAAAAACGTGGGGGGTGTTCCGTTTGAAACTATTAAACAGACCAACAGACAGACAGCCCAACATAAGTCGATTGGCCGGCAAATTAATCGCAATATCAATTGTACACGGAGGTCCAGGGCCGAATTTCTTCTCCAGTGAACTGTTTGACAGTATCATCGAAGGCAGAATAATAAATCCATCAATAATTGGTACCATTGGAGATATCAGTGAGCGGAATGCCGTCAAGAAGATAGATGAGGCCGAGACGGTAGAAGCTCTCCGCGAGGCACTCCTCTCCAAGATCATGGATTGAAGATAGGTGAGTCCTCAGAGAAATTTCCCTTCCTCATTGGAGACTGATTGAGTGCCAAGTATTTTTTGCATGACATCGCACAAAGTTAAAAATGTCAGTAGGACACATATTCAAAATCTTATTTTCATTACCTCTGTTTCCAGTGGGAATGAATACCTAAGTATTTCATATGTTTTAATCCATTAAGTAATAATATACTCATCAACTATTGAGAAGCTCATAATTTAACAGCTGGTTGAACTATTTTAAAACAGAGGAGAATTTTCTTCTCACTATTCTATTCAATTTTAAGCTGACCAGGACCATCAGCCGAGGCCAAGAAGAAAGTAGAAACAGTCGAGGTTGCATCAGCTGCAAATGACCGAGAGTTGAAAGTAGTAGAGGAGAAGATTGACTCATAATCAATTATTTTCTTCGGAGTGGTGAGATCATAATATGTGCATGAATCGACTGTGGAAAGCTGCATAAATATTACCGCAGAATGAATGTAGTAGGAATTTATCCGATTTGTAGTTAAATTGTTTTACAGGGTGATACCGAAGTCGCACACTAAAGCAGTGTTATGAAATTTTGAGAGCAACGGTGGATTAAAGGAAACTACTTTCGTGATCACTCAAAATGTTAGAAAGAGAAACTGCTCCCGTGTAGGACACCGGTATCATTGATTTAACGTTTTTTTTTTTTTTTTTTTTTTTTTTTTTCAAAAGGTAACCTCTCACTTGGCGTATTTGAGTAGCCACCCGAAAGATTTTGAGGGGTCGCAAAAAGAAGTTTCATTCAATCAATGTAGACTCTCAAAATTTCAGGGCTCCATCTTACTTTGTTTAGAAGTAAGAGAGATGTGACTTGAGAGTGTTGGATAATTAGACTACAGGTAGATAATCAGGGAACGGCAAATCGAGTAGTTTTTCGCGTAAACGCCAAAAAACGCACTAAAAAGTTCCAAAAAGCTTTCGCGTGGGTCAAAAAAGCTGAAAGTTGTGACAGTCGTTCATGGTGCGACAATTCATGATGTCCTTGCGAGCCACCTTGCGAACTATTTCCTCGAGCCAGGGGCTCAACTCAACGGGAGGTTCTTAAACGAAAATTCCAAAGGAACTATTTACGTCAGTGCCGTTCCTGTATCTAGAAACTCAGAAATTAGCTCTAGTGACAATGAATCCAATGCTTTAGTATGGTGTTATTTCTGTATAAGTATTCACGCACGCGTGTTTGCCACGAGAGGTCCCCGAACTTGATGACTGTTTGGTCCGTTGCTGATGGAATTTGGAAATGAAGAAGAAGAAACAGTCAATTTCTGTTGACGGTTTTGTTTTTGTTTTGCTTGCATTCTTGCAAATTCGGGTTATTTTTGTTTCGGAATTTATGTTCTCCTTGTTATTGTTGTCATATTATATGAATACTTAATGGAGTTCCTCGAAAGTGTTCTTCGAAATAGTGTAACTGTTAAAAGTTGCATGCAACAAGATAATGCAGACCTCTTGACTTTACACAAGAAGAAATAGTTTCAGTTTTTAAGGTTATGCCGTTATGGATTCGGATACTCTAGATTCGGATTAGTTATGCTTTGGCTATTAATGAGTAATGCTTTGGCTATCAATGAGTAAGTAATTTTTTTTTATTTCGTATCTGTTCATTTCAATTTCATTTTCCAGTGGAAACTAAGTTTTGACGAGGGGTAGACTAAGTTTGCTAAAGTTGCGTTATGGAAGGCAGCAATCTGGGCAGTGAAAACGACCTAGGACAGTAGGAATGCTGGGCCATTTGTAATGAGTTAAGAACTGAGACCTGTGGTGTCAGCATCATAACATGACAGTTCTCAGTTCTTAACTCACTACACATTTGCTTACTGATGCCTGTTAGTTTGGGGAGTAGCAAACGCTGCACCAGTTACTGACTTGAACTACGCAGCTGAAGTGTCTGTCAAAGCCGTGGTCGTTTCCTCTCCTAAACTTAGAAGTGCATGCCTGTGATGAGGGTATTCAATTTTAAATTATTACGTAGCTAAAGTGATGTATAATTTGGGAGTCCAACTTATTAGCATCTAGCTCCATTTGGTAGGTACTTCTTAAGTTGCGTTGTTAAAGTCAGCTTTCTTTGAAGCTCTTTCTCGCTGTCGTGAGTGTGATGGAGGAACAGCGTAGATTACAACAGCCGCAGCAGTCTCCAGAGATGACTGTCGTACTGCGCTGCTTGCTACGTGACACCAGTTGGCTTGGCGAGTACTGAACGCTGTGCCAACAGCTAACTTTAACAATGCAACTCAAGTCTGTGTGATTGGAATTGCCTTCAAGATTCTGTACATGAAAGAGGCAGATACCTGATGATGCAAAGGGCCATTAAAACTCCTATCCCAAGGAATCATGTGTGTGTGGAGTACATAATCGGATTTCTCTTTTTTTTTCGGGAGCCTCTCTGAGTGATTGTTGGAGCTCTTTAACTACTCACCAAGAACTCTCCATGACGGACAGGAAACAGAACCAATGCAATATTTCGGAGTTATTTTAAGAGATTTCAGTTCAGCGGAAAACTGCATCAGACAAGGAAATGCTGATCATTTGCCTGTACTGGCTCCTAACCTTGCAGAAAACTATGCAGCATCCAATCACGTCAGAAATGTTTTGAATGGTAATAATGGTGTTCAACAAATTCTAACATCCGTACTAGACCTGCTTCGCCATCAGTTGTTTCAATGTAATCGCCTTCTACACGCATCTACTGTTGCCAATGCCAATGAACCTTTGTTACCAGTAATCAGAGGAGGGCACGTCGGTCAACCGAGACTCGATATCCCTGTGGACGAAGTTATAACCCTCAGACGTTGTAACTTATCGTGGTCTAAAATTGCCTGAGTCCTCAACGTATCAAGACAATCTCTGTGGAACTTCAGAAGGAGAAGTAATCTAGAAGATCCTCACGCTTTCAGCAACTTTGATGATGAGGAGCTCGCCAATGAAATTTTTGCCATCTACGCTCAGCATCCATCCAGCATGAGGCGATGTTTCCATTTGAGGGTCATAAAGCTCAATGTTAATTCAGCAACTTTCATACATGAATAATGAATAGTATTTGCCTTCCTGTCGAATACACATGTATGTCGTTTGAAAGCTGAAGCAATAGCAAAATAATATCCTCGACTCAAAGACTGAATAAAATCTCTATTTCCTTTTGTTGATGCATCACGTTCCGAAATCTAACCTCAAGACAGGACATTCGAGCAGAGCCAATGAAAGTGAACTTGAAGCACTGATTGAGAGTCTTCGGAGGTAAAGGACGTCTTACTGAAAGTGCTATCCATGATATTCAGTTGTGTTACAGCTTAGCCATAAGAAGAAATAAAACATCTCTAGAAGGCATGAAGAAGGCTGTTTGGGCTGAATATTTTCACCTTATGTTCAACAGACAAAAATCCCAATCACGGAATGTGTCCGAAAAGAGACAACACTAACTTGGTGTAAGTATTATCAACTGGCAGCCATGAAAGAATGACATACATATATCCTTAATGTCGTCCAATATTTGATTGTAAGTTGAGCTTGAGATATTAGTTGTTCATCGGTCGTATATATATTTTTAGTATGAACACACAAAGCACACTCACATCCCACCTGTCATGGACCTAGTAAAACCGATATTTCGAGACCTTGCTAACCCTGAATTGCTGAAAAAGTGTCTTCATAGTGGAACACAGAATCCGAACGACTCTTTGAGCGACTTTATTTGGTCACGCATTCCAAAAAGGGTGTTTGAAATGCGCAAAACTTTGGAGTTCGGTGTTTTAGAAACAGTTGCCTGTTTCAACGAAGGTAATATTGTCAAATGCCACATCTTGGACAATGGGCACAAATCCAGGCATAGGATGTATCAATGCAATGAAGAATTTGGATCTTATTCGGATCAAGAAAGCGGAGAAAGCCATTGATGCAATTGAGATGAAATGCCGACAAGCAAGAAGTGCAGCCAAAAAAAAGACTGGAGGACCACTTCAAATCACAAGAGGACTCATCAAGTAACTGATACCAGTTGAGAGTCTACAGATATTTGATAAGTATCAGTTGGTACCAGTGGAAGTTGAGCTGATACAAGATGATACTCAATAGATATATGTTGAGCCTCAATGGGTAAATAGGTTAGGTACTCCTCAATAGGTATGTTAAAGGGTGTCCTCATTGACGGGATTGAAACTGGGCGAAAAGGCGACTCTTCATTCATTAAAAACTTAGCTCTCCAAATTTGGGGGTCGAAGGTGTTGAAAGTATCATCAGTCAATAGAGAAAAGTCGAATGCAGCGAAGGGCGCAGTTGCCAAACCAGAACTATGCCGCGTAAAGAAAACATACCTCAAAGGTTCACTTTTTTCCAGTATTTCTGTCTACTTCTCCTCTACAAAACGTCTTCCTGAGGGTGAAATACCGCTCTTCCAATGCAGCAAACTGAACTATGTGCCAACTGTATGCGGGACTCATGAGCCGCGCTGCTAGCCTATGGAAAAACGTTGTATGAACCTTCAGGCGTTGCCAAATGTCCTTTGATAAAACACGAATTCCCAAGTAAGTTTATATTAGGAATATTTTCCTTCCAATTTTACAGATAATTTTGTTCGCTATTTCACCAAAACTTCCTGAGAATTTCAAGGGAAAATATTAATTTCTTTCCTCTAGAATTAAAATTTGATTGAGGGATTTGGCAACTCTTGAATGATCATACAGCGTTCTTCCTTAGCACGGCAGCGTGGGCAATTGGGCATCTGTCTGGAGCGTTATGGACGAGGCCCATGAGTTAGACATCCCTAACCGCCGTGCCCTGTCCTGGTCGTTGCCGTTGACATTGCTGGCGCTATACAATTCCCATTCATTCTCACGGCCCTCGAATAACGAGTTCACTCCACCCTTCCCACCCGGACATAGTTAATTCTGTTTGGTAGAAATCCGTCCAAATAGTTATTTCCCTAGAGCCGAAACGCAACTTTGAAGACTGCTCATGACTGGCACATCATACGTAGTTTGAATCGTTTAATCATTTGGCATGATAATGTAAAATTTTCCTTGTTTGTGGGTTTTTTTGGGGGTTGTTTGGCGCACGATTGAAAGAGGCTTGTGTGACGGCTTAAGTGAAACAGATGAAATGTGAAACCTAAGATTTGGTAAAATGATTTACGTTTTAACCGAAAAAATCGGTACTCTTCAGACTTGATAAAATAAATTACTTTATAACCGAAAAAATCGGTACTCTTAACTACGTGAGGAAAACCGAGAGTCCAAAGACGCCTCCCAAGACCCCGAAGAGTCGAACCCTCATATGACGTGGCTTACTTTTCCAGGGATAGATCCGAAGAATATTAATATAAAGGACCTCTTTCGACAACTGATGACCCATCCTGCGCTAGTCCAAGCGTTACAGCCGCCTTCTCTCCAAGGGTTACCAATAGTTCAACCACAGCCGCAAGCAGTTGCTGCAGATACAACCTCAACGGTACAACCGCAGCCAAAGCTGTCAGAGCGACGACAAGTAGTTCCTACAAATCTTAACGTAGAACCTCAGCTACAGTCCAAGCCACTGGCCAAACATCCCCTGAATTCTAAGGATATTTTTGCGAATACGTGGCAGAGCCCTTCGACGTCAGGTCGTCCGCACCAAATCTTTCAAATCTAATCTAGGAAAAATATTTTCCAAGCGATTTAGCCCACTATCCAAGGGCCTTGGAACATGTTTACAAATGGAAAGCAACAGAGAACCGAGCGTTTCTTTTATACATTGGACCGGTCATTTTAAAACTAATTGTTGAGGAGCAAGAGCAAAATCTGAATGTTAAAAATCCGAAACCGAGATCATACATGGATGGGTACAATAATTTCTTGTGCCTACACGTGGCTTGCACAATCCTCCTCAGCGAGATTTTGTGTAAAGAGGACAATCTTACTGTTGCCGATGAGCTGCTAAGGTCTTTTGAGACTGAATATGGTGAAATCTATGGCACAGAATTTATCAGCCACAACATTCATGGCCTTATCCACAGTGCAAAAGACGGCAAGTTTGGACCAATTCATAGGTTGTCCGCATTTAGTTTCAAAAACATGCTCCGTTTTCTTGATTAAAAAAACCCGGCTTTGCTGCTATACAAATTGTACGGAGATTACTTGAAATGAATGCATGTGGTTTCGAATGCCCGTATGGTTGGCAGAAGAACAAAGAAGTTCCTTACAGCATAAAGCATACTTGCGGGCCCTTATTTGATGACCTGATAAACCCTCAGTATGCCTTGCTCCAGTCTGACTTCATCACCCTTAGTTTGAGACGAATCTGGGATAGATGCTTTCTGTCAACCGCAAATGAGATAGTTCTCGGGTCAAATTTAGCGACTGCTCCTGGTGGCATCGTAAACATGGTGAGTAGGAAGTTTCTCCTTCAAGGAAGAAAATTTCTACACAAAACGTGTGCTAAGTGGTCAGGTAGGCATTTGGCAAGTCAGCCAGTTATCCCAAGAATTAATTTCTTGGGACCTGGAACAAGTTAAAGAACCAAGTCATCTACTGCTCGAGCCATCACAAATTCGCACCCATTACATTTCGCGCGCGACTTTATATTCCTACAGTCAAAAGAGTTGAGGCCTCCGAAAAATATTTCCCATCTTACAAAATCTGGATTCGTTGAACAGGGAATGAGATTTCACACCAAAATGACTCAGGACGAGGTATTCCGAATGAATGAATTATTTCCGCGGCAACCTTATTGTAGCAATTAAGAAAACTTTTGTTCTATTTGGGTAACTCCTCAGTTTAACATTTAGAAAAATGGGGGAGAAAATAGTTGCACTCTCTCTTCCACCGAGAGCAGAACTAGATGGGTCAAATTTCGCTTATATTTTCTATGGAAAAACAGTTCACTTTAGACCACATAAAGCTTTATTACCAAATTTTAATTGTGTTTCTGCATCCTCTGCTGTTAATGATATTGCTTCACTCTCATCAAGTGATGAGAAGGTGATCAAAAGATTGAATAACGCTGTTGGTGTCCTCATCATCCCTGATTTTTAAGGGAGGACTTGTATTTCTATTTTCGATAGTTTCTGTGTCAAATGAGTTACTTATCATCCATTCATTTACTCTTGTTCATATTTGCTTTTCTCCATTACGCAACACTTCTTGCATGATACTTATTCGTGGGAGTGAGTGTGAACAGGTGCGTAATTGTGTATGAGGGAGTATCCGTAAGTGAATTTGTTTTTTTTTTGTGCAGTAACTAATTTAAACCTAGCCTTAAGCACTGCTTTTAAAAAAAGAAAATTAAAGCAAGAAAGAAAGGCTAATTCTCCACGTCCAATTATTTTTCAGCGGCAGCTTGTGTTACTGTCCAAAGGCAATTTTTGTAAGCCGATCAACAAAGCAGGGGATGAACTTTATTTAGGTCAGAAGAAAATATTTGCAGAAGAGGTCAAGTTCAATAGATCAGACTCGAACCATCTAATTAAAGAAAAAACGTATCAAACTTTCTCAGAAAAACTGAAAAATTCAATCAATTCACTATATTAGTTAAAAGTGGTGCGACCCTCCGACCCCTGTTCCGTTGACATAAACTTTATAGGAGACATTATTCAGGGTTAGGGAAGTAATGCAGAAGCCACTCAGCGTACCTTTTTCGAAGTCAACCGTCAGAAAAAGGCTCTGTCATCATTCATTGCTATAATGCCGCGTGAAGACTTTATATTTACGGTAAAACCGTCGGTAAATTTCATCGGAGAATGTGGCTTGGGTTTTGGTCCTGCAATAGCTTTGTGCAGCAAGGCTCTCAATGAAATTCGATTATCTGATCTCCTAGAGGGCGGTGACGACTTAAAGACTCTGATTAGATGTAAACCTATCCCCCAAAAAACAAAAATAGATTTTTGTACAAAACTCGGCCCAATCCCAAAAAACTCTCTGATTATTATATTTTAAGAACAAATTATACCAAAATACCAAAAACATACGATAGCTCCGCCGTTTGAATTCATCATTTAAAAGTAGGTGATATCAAAACGGCCCAATTTCTCCCTTAATGCCAATGCAATATACATCGCAAAGCTTTTTCCTAAAATACCAAAATACCAAAAACATACGATAGCTCTGCCGTTTGAATTCATCATTTAAAAGTAGGTGATATCAAAACGGCCCAATTTCTCCCTTAATGCCAATGCAATATACATCGCAAAGCTTTTTCCTAAAAAAAATCAAATAACTAAAACGTAAAGTGGTCTAGGACACGTTTTGATCCATGCTTTAAAAGAAGTGATACGGCCCAACTTCCCTTAAATTTGCCCACCTCGGGGCAAAGTTCTTCGAAACTTTCCAATTCATCGCTGTAGAGACACCAACCATTACTTGACTTTTAGTATATCTCTTTGTTTAAAAATCAAAGACGTCCCTTTGAAAACTGTAATGATTTTTTCTTTAAAGTTAAAAAACACAAATAATCGTCATAAAGTTGGAAAAAAATTGAAGGAAAAAAAAGGAATGGGCCGGCCGGCCGTACTTATGGGTAGCAGGTGACAGGGTGATTCTCGTCTTCCTCGCTACTTCTTTAGCCGTGTCTCGTCATCGAAAGCAGGATCAATTTTTCTGAGAGCATCACTCAATCATTTTCCAGTAGCTAAATTTGCAAGAAGTTTTCTTCATTCGGACTATACTAGTTCAGACGTAATGCCTCATGAGCATCTCAGCAGTCATGCTCTGATGACCTAGAACTAATTTTCCCAAATACCTACCTACAGCTTTCAAGCGATGTCTTTGTTCGTGACAGAGCGTCTGACAAACTGCCTACTGAAACTTGGCGTATTAATAGGCATGTGCCTCATCCTAGCGATACTTAAAATGGTTCTTTGCTAACAACTTAATGTTTGCAGGACTAGGTTTGTAACCCATACCAAAGTGTTGGTACGTAATAACGTATAAACTTGTTTTTGGTACGTGCCGGCCGGCCCATTCCTTTTTTTTCCTTCAATTTTTTTCCAACTTTATGACGATTATTTGTGTTTTTTAACTTTAAAGAAAAAATCATTACAGTTTTCAAAGGGACGTCTTTGATTTTTAAACAAAGAGATATACTAAAAGTCAAGTAATGGTTGGTGTCTCTACAGCGATGAATTGGAAAGTTCCGAAGAACTTTGCCCCGAGGTGGGCAAATTTAAGGGAAGTTGGGCCGTTTTGATATATCACTTCTTTTAAAGCATGGATCAAAACGTGTCCTAGACCATTTTACGTTTTACTTAGTTATTTGATTTTTTTTAGGAAAAAGCTTTGCGATGTATACTGCATTGGCATTAAGGGAGAAATTGGGCCGTTTTGATATCACCTACTTTTAAATGATGAATTCAAACGGCGGAGCTATCGTATGTTTTTGGTATTTTGGTATAATTTGTTCTTAAAATATAATAATCAGAGAGTTTTTTGGGATTGGGCCGAGTTTTGTACAAAAATCTATTTTTGTTTTTTGGGGGAAGATATCATGTCTTTTTGGTATCAAGTCAGCGAGAAAAAAAAAAAAAATATTTACAAAGAATTTCTTCAGCGAAGCATTAGTCTGTTTCTGCAAGGTCGATTCTTGGAGCACAGCCTAAATAATGCCTCATGTGGCACATGAAAAACAGCTGTAAGGTGTGTGCCATTTCAAAGTTTGGCACTTTTCAGATGCGTCCTTCAGGAGAATTGATTCCAATCGTGAGGATTCCATCGAAGCTGTTAGAATTTTCTTTTTTTGTTTAGGTGGAAGCGACCTCCCTACTCCCCTTACAGTCGCACCTATACCACACCTTGATTTTCGGGTGCACTACAGAAGTGCAAGAGTTTGAGCCGTTGCGGCACTGCATCAGGATGATTGGATATTTTTATCATCTAAGCTTGCCTGGCTTCATAACTTGGAATTTTTTTTTGTTTAGGTGGAAGCGACCTCCCTACTCCCCTTACAGTCGCACCTATACCACACCTTGATTTTCGGGTGCACTATAGAAGTGCAAGAGTTTGAGCCGTTGCGGCACTGCATCAGGATGATTGGATATTTTTATCATCTAAGCTTGCCTGGCTTCATAACTTGGAATTTTTTTTTGTTTAGGTGGAAGCGACCTCCCTACTCCCCTTACAGTCGCACCTATACCACACCTTGATTTTCGGGTGCACTATAGAAGTGCAAGAGTTTGAGCCGTTGCGGCACTGCATCAGGATGATTGGATATTTTTATCATCTAAGCTTGCCTGGCTTCATAACTTGGAATTTTTTTTTGTTTAGGTGGAAGCGACCTCCCTACTCCCCTTACAGTCGCACCTATACCACACCTTGATTTTCGGGTGCACTATAGAAGTGCAAGAGTTTGAGCCGTTGCGGCACTGCATCAGGATGATTGGATATTTTTATCATCTAAGCTTGCCTGGCTTCATAACTTGGAATTTTTTTTTGTTTAGGTGGAAGCGACCTCCCTACTCCCCTTACAGTCGCACCTATACCACACCTTGATTTTCGGGTGCACTATAGAAGTGCAAGAGTTTGAGCCGTTGCGGCACTGCATCAGGATGATTGGATATTTTAATCATCTAAGCTTGCCTGGCTTCATAACTTGGAATTTTTTTTGTTTAGGTGGAAGCGACCTCCCTACTCCCCTTACAGTCGCACCTATACCACACCTTGATTCAGGCAGTGAATCAGGATGATTATAGACTTTTAATCATCTAAGCTGCCTGGCTTTATTTCTTGGATTCTCCGTAAAACGGTTAGCCGCCAAATTGTTTCGTTCCTTCTGCTTTCATGGACTGCACGAGATTGAACGATTATAGCTTTGATTAGGAGAAGAATAGAATTTTCTCGTTTCAAAAGTCAAAAGGCATTTCCTAGTACAGGAACTTTGGCGGAATACGCTAGAGGATCACGGTGGAAACATTTGCATTTCCTGATCAATTCATTCTACGGTAGAACAGCAAGAAAGCATCTTTGCTTCCTTCAGGCCACTCACACAGTTGAATCGTTCCATCATTCGCCAGAATAAATCGTTCTTGGGATCGAATGATAGAAGTGTAATGACCGAGGTAATTTTGAGCGTTCATATCTCTGTCTCCGTGATGAAATACGGATCCGTGCAAATCGTATCGATGGTTATCGACGGTGATGTGCGGCAGCGCGATGACTCTGAAAGAGGTATTCTTTAGTCCCTCTTCGAACAACAGTAAGTGTATGATGTCTGGAGTATTGAGTTGTAGCGGTCACATTTACCGCATGCTCACATGAAGTTATTTCATATGCATTCTCAGTGGGAGCTTTTCCTATGCGTCTCAGTTCTTTCGGCTTCAGTTCTTGTTGCTTGGAAAACTTAGACCAGCACTGACCATCTGGACGGGCTGTATCTTGATTTCCACTTTCAACACTGACATGGCCATAAACTGACTTATCGACTGACAAGGATTGGCTACTGAGTGAAAAAGGCACCTGATACTCACTTAAAGTTGTTGTATCTTCTACGGTCGGATGATTTGCATTGCCAGTCGATTTTGTCGTTTCCAGCGTAGATTGCTGAGAAAGCTCAAATAAGCGCTCAACTGGACCCGCTTCTTTAAGCTTTTCACTCTCAATATCTTTGCTGGAAAGCGAAGTACCGACTGACAATTCAAATTCAGATCTTCTAGAATCATGAGTTTTAGCGGTCACATTTACCGCATGCTCACATGAAGTTATTTCATATGCCATCTTAGTGGGGTTGCTTCCTATGCGTCTCAGTTCTTTCGGCTTCAGTTCTTGTTGCTTGGAAAACTTAGACCAGCACTGACCATCTGGACGGGCTGTATCTTGATTTCCACTTTCAACACTGACATTGCCATAAACTGACTTATCGACTGACAAGGATTGGCTACTGAGTGAAAAAGGCACCTGATACTCACTTAAAGTTGTTGTATCTTCTACGGTCGGATGATTTGCATTGCCAGTCGATTTTGTCGTTTCCAGCGTAGATTGCTGAGAAAGCTCAAATAAGCGCTCAACTGGACCCGCTTCTTTAAGCTTTTCACTCTCAACACTATTGCTGGAAATCGAATTACCTTCTGACAATTTGGATGTGCTGGAATCATCTGCCTCACGGGACTGGTGTACATTACACTTGGATTTTAACAGATATAACTTCTTTTTGTACAGTCGTTTCTGGGTATCTTTGCTGCGTATCGGTGAAGCAGGATTTGAAAATCTGGCGGGGGGAGACGTTGCATTTCCTTCTTTCGTTGCGCTGCTAGGAACAGGCTGAGGATCAAGATCAATTGAAGTTGATGGTGTAAGTTGATCCTGGACTTTCGACTTCTGGGTTCTGCGATATTCTTTCTTCTTCAACAGTCGTTTCTTGATTTTCGAAACCATTCGAGTGTTAATGGTTTAGTGACGTTTTAATTTACACTAGTTCGTTCCATTAGGGTGTAAGTCGTTGAGGAACGAGATTTAATCTTCTTATTAATAAACAGAACAGAATAACAGAATGTTGCAATGCTACGTCCCTCTGAGATCTGAGATAGAGAGTGGAGAGTGGGGCTGCTCATTATAGGGGCTCGGGCTCGTGCTCGTCTGATAGGCGATAGGTAGGCAACCCGAACTTCAGGTAGCTTCAGAGAATAAGAGGAATTAGAGAGGTATACTCTGTACACACCACATGTATACCAGGTTGCAGCGTGAAGGCGCGTTCTTATACCCCCCCCCCCTCGGACACCCTTCTATAACTCTCTTAACCAGAGACAAACTCGCATAGACGCATTTAGTGTGACGTCACATCTCGTTATAATTTCGATACCTCGAAAGTCGAAACGTGCCCCAACCAACGAACATGGAGGAATCTGCGGGATATAGGCAGGGGGGAAGGGGTATTCGCTTGATGACTGTCTATGATATTACGAGCTAATTATACAATCAATTCTTGTGATTGTGAGCTCGAACGTTTTGGTTAATGACTAGCTTTCATAAATTTAAAGTCCCATGGATTAATTGTTTGGTTTCAGGCTAGTTTTAGCATTATTTCGTCAATTGTTCATTTTGTAGGTTATGTTTGTTTTTTGGGGCACATTTCGACTTTCGAGATATCGAACCAACAATATCGCTTCGTGACGTCACCACTAAATGCGTCTATTTTCCCTCCAAAACTCTAGTTCTCGTGCTCACAAGTGAAAGTGAAATTGAAAATTGCAGATCGTGAAATTCTCGTGCTCACAAGTGAAAGTGAAAATTGCAGATCGTGAAAATCAGTCTTCAGTCAATCAAGATTAACGAAGATAGAATGGCCCCCTCACACAACTTGAACTTGTTCGACCTTTTCACTAAGAAGGTAAGTGCATGGATTATCAGACAGAACTAACTATTCAAGGGGACAAAACATGTTGTCAATCACTGGAATGAACTTTGCTATTTGCTCTTGAATGCAACAGCCAGATGTAGGAAGGTATAAGAATAATGCAGTTATTCTTCATTAATTGCTACAGAATGATGATCTCCCTTCTATGTAAAGTACGAAGGATTCGAACCTGATACAAACAACAAAACCTTGGTATGTCACTGGAATGGGGAGTCAGTAAAATTTTAGCACAATTTGATGTAAGGAACCGCTATTTTCGGCTAAATTTTAGGAATGACATTAAATTGGCTCTGAAGTTAAGGGGACCAGAGTTTAATAGGAATGTTGTTTCAGGACACAGCGCTATAATAGGCGAAAGTGGTTGTTGCTTCATTTGAGGTTACCCAGTGCGATGTGAACCACCTTGTCATTCCAACTTGCCGAGCGCAAATGTGAAGGAAGGGCTCTTTTTATTTGGCATTCAGTGGAACATGATGTATCGCTATGATAGTCTGTAATCTTTTATCCTGAGCCGCAGGCGTGTTCCAAGCGTTCCACAGATATTCACTGGATCGCTCTTCCGAGGTAGTGGCAGGGCATTTCATTAAGTTCCATTTAGCGATCCTAACCTCTAATGTAAATATTTTGTTGAAGTTGGAACGCTGTGGATCGCTCCCTGAATTGCAAGGACCCTGTTCCAGTGCATTCCACCGTGATGCATGCGTTCCAAGGATAATAAAAATCTCTAGAGGGGTGAGGCACAAAAAATCACCTAATTCCAGCATGTCAGCCTTTGAGTTCCATTGGGGACTGATGCAATGTGACCTGAAACGCAGTTTGCTGTAAAAGTAAAAAACTAAGACAAGTCATTCAGTGAATAGTTTTTTTATGGATGCTACAGATTAACGTATGAAGTTAAAGGTGGTTTCAGATTACTTTAACTCCTTTGCTGTATGCACCCTATTCAGCGCATACAGCAATCTAAAATGTGAAAAATCTAAAACGTGATTGAATATATCTCATCTTTGTTTTCTCATTATTTTTTTCAGAAAATGGAGAACGCCATGAAAAGAGATCGAAGAGTGAAAAGACTGCAGGCAGAGATGACGCGCAGGCGAGGAGTTAAAATTGCTGCGTATAGCACCAGCTTGCTTCTGGGTAAGATGATTTGCAGATTTGTTTTTTTTTTATTAAATTAATTACCTCAGCTTATCAGCTGTTTGGTTTATTTATCACTTACACAACATTTCAACGAGTTTTCTCAAGATTAGGTATCAAATTGTGCTTTTATTAAGGTTAATTGGACTGAGTTAAGCAGAAAGGAACCAACTCACATTTTGGAAAAAATTGAGTTATGAGTGGTTTTGAACTCAACCACTGTTCTACTATCTATCGCCAAAAATTCAAAGGTTTTGTTGGAGCAAACTTTGCAGAAATTGAACTTGAAGTTTATCTTTTACATTGAGTCTTATGCAGAAGCCAAACTTTAAACCTCTTTTTCTCGGTTCGATCCCGATGTGGCTTGGTTCCTTTCTGTTTAACTCCGTCCAATTTCTCTCAGAACAATAACATCGATATTGTGCTCCTCTTGTGGATATCCATCATTCATCTAAAGCTGACCTCTAATTTCAATAGCTTTAGCTGTGCATTGCGCTGAAGAGTTTTTTTCATCTTTTCGTATTGGAGAAATGAAATAATGCTAGTGTTTTTCTCTCTTTCTATATGTCACAGAGGAGAATCTCACCGTTGAAGATGCGGCTGATGTGATTTGCAAACATCTCGATGAAAATGTAAGTTTTTTTGAATTGTCCTCTTTAAACTTTCTATAAACATTGGTCTTTTTTACTTTCCTTATTGTCTTCCTAGCTTGTTATTTTATGGGAAGAAAAAATTTGAAAAGAGAAGTAAATGGGACACAAGCTTTTTGCAGGTTTGAAGTGGGAGGAGAATTGGGGACCATTACTTAACAGGGTGTCTAGCATCAGGAAAAACTGGAAAATATCAGGAATTTTGGCCGATTAGGAAAAAATCGGAAAAATCGGACGCTTTCTCAGGAATTTTTCTGGCGCTAATCTCCTCAGCGGAGAAAGTCTTACTGCTTTTTGCCTACCGTGCCAGGAGTCGAGAAAAATCAGGAAAATAACAGGAATTTTCATAGTGAAAAAATCAGGAAAATATCAGGATTTTTCAAAATTAAAAAATACTAAACACCCTGCCTAAGTAGAAAGGAATGAAGTGGTATTCAATGTCTGTCAAATTTCCCTGGTTGCCCATGTTTCCATGTCAAGAGATTGAGTCAGGAAGGTTTTTTTCTCTTTTCATCATCTAAAACCCGTAAGCTGTAGGTGGTGCTCTCTTTGATACTGAAGATTTAAATAAAAATTTAACCACTACAATTTGTCTCCTTCTTCCTTTCAGAAGCAGCAGAAAGAAGCAATCCCTAAGGATGATTACGATTCTTCTCCTCCACGAACGCTACGAAACGAGAGCAACAGCAGCAACGAACAAAGCAGAACATTTGTGAATATGCTGAAATCAGGAAGTCAAACAAACAAAAGGACCGTGGATCCTGTGAGTTTCTTTTCAATAATCTACTCTAAATTTATAGAAAAATTTGTCCTCTTTTTTTTCCTTTCTAATTCATTGTGACGTTGGAAGAAAATTTGAATAAAGAATAAGCAGGACACTAGCGCCTTACAGGTTTGAAGTGTGAAGATAAGCGGGGATTGAAGCGCTAAGTTTAAATTCACTTGCTGAAAAATGGTATTATCTTGAATTAATTTATATTTTAGTAATTTTTTTAGACATCATGGATTGTACGTGAAGTTTTGACAGGGAAACATTTAAGCAGGGTTGCCAGCGACCGGGAAAAGTCGGGGGAAAAAAATCAATTGGGAAAAGTCAGGGAAAGTCAGGGAATTTCCGTGTTGGTCAGGGATTTTTCTGATTTTTCGTGGAATTAGGCGCGGGCGGTCTCAGGCTCGTGCTGCGGGATCAACTGGATCAATTTCACTTTAACAGACTGCGTCAGATCCATACTTAAAAGTCAGGGAAAAATTTTGGAAAGTCAGGGAAAAGTCAGGGAATGGAAAAAAATAATTTGGCTGGCAATCCTGTAAGGGGCTCGATAGTTAAGGCCGATACATGCAGTTTTTGCTTTTACAAAAAATACTCCTTAAAGTTTCAAAATTACTTGGATTCTTATGGTAAAAATTAAGTTCAATCTCACTACTAGATGGTAAAAATTAATATTTAGTAGCGAATTTTTAACAGAAATCATTTTAGGACTAGATTCAGTTGGAATCAGTAATTATATGAATATAGTAAAAATATGGAATAAGTTTTTTATTATAATGGTCGTTTTAGACAGTTATTAGTTTCAAAGTCCTATGGTTTGGCTTAAATAAAGTGGCAACCCTGGTGATGTACTTATTTGGTGATGGAGAGTTTGACTGATCTTAGAAGTGAACTCTCAGAGTAAGATGGGGATCCCCTGCATTATGGCTTCAAGTTTATGGTTTTTATGGAAAAGGTCCATTAAGGAAATGAATGTGAAGAAAAAAAAATGTTGAGGTGCTGATGATTTTTGTGAAAATGAAATTCAATTTCTAATTCCTTTAGATTATTTAGAGCTGGAAACTGCACTTCCAACTATTTGGAATGCTCTCTTAGCTCTCTGGTGGCAAAAGAGCTAGCATAAATTTTAATCATAAACTATTTTTTCTCCTCATGTGAAAAAAAATCGGTTGTTAGGTTGTTAATTCAGCGGATGCTTGAATTGAGAAAGCTGGTGTATTTTATTTATTTTCTTAACTTATTCTATTTGCAGCAGTTGTGATGTGATACCTAGATTTGTATTTTGTTCCACTCTCTTTTAGCAGCAGGTGTGATGTCATATATTATTTCATCACTTGATTTTTGTGTTGTTTTGTGTCATATAGGCTGTCGTTACTGCAGTAATTCAGGAGATGATGCCGAAGTTGTTGCCTACCATCGTAGAGGGGGTGGTGGCCTCGATGCAAAAGGTTAGTGTAAATTAAGAATTTGATATTCCAATGTTATTTGATGTGAAGACAGCCTTCACAGAAATCACTTCTCTCCTTCGTTTTTCACATTTATCCAAAAATAAAATCATCATGAATTAAGTTAAGTACTTTTTAAAACGAAATTAGTAAGTGTTCAAAATTTGTGAGAGGTTGATTGAATTGAATATCTTCTCTTTTGACGAGTGTTTAGTGATCAAATCAGTTATTGATTGCATCAAATGCATTATTAAAGGTGTCATCAGTTAAGTTGGCAGTTGTCTACTATTGTTTCCATCTACTGGTTTGCAGCTGTTCAACAGGAATCGAGGATGACTGAAAGAGACAAGGATGCTGTGTTGCCGTTGTGCCCAGACTGAAAGCCAATACTTACGTCCGAGAGCACATTGCTAAAGTCTACTTCACTCGATAGTTCAGAAGCTGACAACTAGTCACTTACTTGATGAAACCTAGAATTTTTCTTTTTTCATTTTTTTTTTTCATTACCCTTTCTTGGTCTTAGATTGTTTAGGGCATATTTTAAAAAATTATTCAACACTTTCACAAGGAGTAGGTAGAAAAGATTTCATGAAAAGGGTGGCTTTGAAAAAACTTCAGTTAATTTTAGTTTTATTGTTTGCGTGAAAAAATATGGTTATCTCCATTTTAGATGTACCCTAGTGTTTGCCTCTGTTTCAGGAGAGAGTTGTACTTCTGAGTGACAGCATCCTCAGAAGAATGCAGAGAACCAAGTTCTTTAAAAATAAATTTGCTGGTTATATAGTGACTAATTTAGCAATTTCTGGAATCACTGTCCGAAAAAGTTCACATACATTTTTGGATTTCTGCAAAAATGCTAGATTTTTGCAGTCATCGAATCTGGTCATTCTTCTAGGGACGAATGATTTCCTGAAGAATGGCCAATTCGACTTCACGGCCTATTATGACCTTGCAATGCATGCTACTGAATCATCATTTTTTAAGAAAATTATTCTTGTAAAACTGCCTCCCATCCCCAAGAAGCCATTTCTAGCAGAGGCAATCCGTCAAACCAATGAATGGATTGTCTCATTAGGCAAAAGAAATGGGCTTAAAGTAATTGAGGCCCCACAACATATGAGCACTGATGGAGTTCACCTCAACGGATGGGGGATGAAGGTGTTGGCAACGTCCATTTTACAACTAGTGTCTGATTAGGTTCGTACTTGACTGGATATTACTTCCCCAAGCTTTCATAACTATGTTCCGCTTCTCCAGTAGTGAACCAATAGAGTGTGTCGTGTGATTTTAATTTGCTTATTTTTCAGAATGATGTGAGGCATATTTCGTAACATGTGCCTAGATTTAATATATTAAAAAGGGAAACCAAAGCTTTACTCTGGAAAACTTGGAATTTTTTGCAGTGGTATTCGTGGGTCTTGCTATCAAGAACCAATTAAATTGTGACACTTTTATGATTTTTAAAATTTATTGAATTTAATTCTTCATTTCTTTAGTCATTAATGTAAAGTGTTTTCGTGTGTTTCAGGACTGATTTCCCAGAATTGATTCCAGAAAAATCATTCCAGAAATGATTTAAATTTTTGATTACTTTATGATTACTTGATGATTTACTTTTAACACTTTTAAAACTTTTAATGAAGACAAGAAATGATGGAAAAAAGATTCCCACTAAAATCTCCTCTCTCCTAATGGTTTACTGGACAAGGTACGAATTCTAGCATTCTGCAACACGTTTCATTACGAAAACTTCACGCAGAACGCGATTTGCGCAACGAAAATTACTGAAATAAACTCCTAATGAAGATATTAACGTTTTTATTTTACATTGGCTACGGGAAATTTAAACTGTCTGCTCACAAAAACTCAAAGCTCTACGTGAGTCAAATCGTGCACTTCAATGGTAGTGGCGAGCTTCTTAATCGAGCTGTGTTCCTTTCTCGTCCTGTCTTCTTCAAAGTGTTACCAACGTGCATCAAATAAACGAACGCATTGAAATCAATATTGCTTTGTTTTCATATCGCAGAGACCGTTATGGTGCTGATTAGTGCGCGATTTGACTCTTGTAAATCATTGAGTTTTCATGAGCGGGAGGTGTGAATTTACGCATGAAGAAACATAAAATATCTTCGTTATGAGTTGATTTCAGTGATTTTCATTGTGCGCATTGTGTTCTTCGTGAACTTTTGACCAAGAAACATGTATCACAATGGTTAAATTCATACCTTGGGTAGTGATCCATTAAGGTGAGTTCCACTGGTCATAAAATCGTGTTTTGATGCTTGATTCTTGTAGATTAGCTGAAATAATAAGATCCGTCCAACCAGCAACTTTGTACGTTCAATATTAACCAAGATATTTTTATTTGAAAAGTTGAGTTTTTGGCGTCATCCACCGTGGTAGTGACACCCTTGGATTTTTCAACCGTGCTTTCATCAGTCTGTGTGATGCACATTTGCACTGGGTTATCAATATAAAACTTCGAGGAAAACAAGGTAAAGGAAACCAAGAGTGTCAGTACCCTGTTGAATGATGTCAAAAAGCTGACTTTTTAAAGGGGGATATCTCTGCTGATATTGAATGGAGGAAGTTGCTATTTGGGCAGATCTTATTATTTTTAGCTAATCTACGTACAAGAACCAATCATCAAAGCATGATTCTGTGACAAGCCAAACTGAACTATTGAACACATTTTAGAACGTAGATCGGTTTCTGTAGTTCCTCTATCTATGGAAACTACCCCTGTGGATGGTTCCCAAAAAGTGGTACCATAAGAATTCTCAGTTACTCTTAGTGTACAGTTTATTTAGTTCTTTTTTTCCACACTTTAGTGTTCAATTTAGTTTACTTTTCCAAAGTGAGATATAAGTAGGCTAATTATTATAAAATATGTAAGCGCCAAGCGCTCATTAGACTTAATTCTAAATTTTGTCAGTGTGCAAATTTAAAATTTGCGTCAGTCTTGCAAGTAGTGAAGTCAACGGGAAATAAGTTTATCTTCTTTTAGTCAGGAACAGAAAACTAGTCATGCTGATTCTTATATTTATTTTGAATGCTGAAAAGAAGTTGGACAATCTTCTGTCACAGTCAAAAAGTAGTTAACCCAAATAGCATGGACTGCATTTTGCATAAGGGAACCAAGAGGATTGAAATGTTGCTAATACTGTGCAAATTCATCCTTTGCAATAGAAGTACTGAGACTTTTTTCTTAAATTTGCAGTTTTTAGGGTGTAAAATAAAATCTGTTTATACCTAGATGATCAGATTTTTCCTCCCGGACAAAAAAAGTTGCACGATCTTAGCAACATTGCAATGCTCTTGGTTCCTTCTTGCAAAATGCAATCCATCTCTCTTCATTCACCATCTTGCCTTTAATTATTCATTTATTTTTCCTACTTTTCACTTGTTTTAAATTTTTGCATTGTTAGTAGATTTTTTACTTTCTTTGGAAGACTGTTGAAATTGTGATGACTGAAAATATGAAGCACTAGTTTTTGCAAGGACTGTAATTTTATATTTCTGTACTTAATTTTTTGGAAACCTGTGTGTTTCTTAACATTTCTAAAGGTGTCTAAATTATTTCCAAAGGTATCTCAATTATCTTGTCCTATTAATGTGTAAACTGTCTTTTTTCTCTATTTTAATGTCTTTTTCCTCTGGAACAACATTTGTGTTCATTTTTCTTTTTTTTTAAAATTCAATTATTGTCCTTGTCATTCCCTTGTTTGTTAGTTCAAGGAAACTTTGTGTTTCTGAACATTCCTAAAGGTGTCTCAATTACTGCCAAAGGTATCTTAATTATATTAATGTGTGTAAAGAGTCTTTTTTCTCTATTATTTCATTGTATTTTTGCTCAGGAATAAAATAAGTGTTCATTTAAAATCTTTTTTTTTTAAAATTCAATTATTGTTGTCATTGTCATCCTCACATTGTTACCTAGTTGATGGACAATGTGTTAAAACATCATGAGAAAAGGTCAAAAAGCAAGGGGCTGAAATGGATTGTAACATTCAAATTTTTGCAAGGTATTTTATTTTGTTCTGGCTAGACATCTTGACTGAACACAGTTTTCGCATCCATAAAAGTATCAGGACCGTTTTGCCAGAAGTGTTGTATTTTTAAGCAATTTTTTTGGTCTTTTTAAAGATTCTGCCATCTACCTGCCTCTTTTAAATTTTGAAAGAGTACGCGAGAATCTGAATTAAAATAATATTTATTCTATTCTTGATCAAAACGAGGGAGGCCCCTTGAGTATTACTACGGTTCCTTAAATAGCTATTGTAGGTAAGAACAGTTGCGGTTACTTGAAATGAAGGCTAATAATTTGAGAATAATTGAGTTCAGTCCCTCAGAGCTGGTAAGTATATCATGTGGAGTTCCATCATTTACACTGCTTATGGCCATCCCTGCTCTGTAACCATTCAAATCGCAGCTTCTCCGAGTTACAATTTCATAATCAGGAATAACATTGCACGATGCTCTCTTGTGAAAGAGTGTTTGGGGAAGTGAGTGACAAAAATTCTCTATCTTGAGGCAACTAGTTTACTCCCAGCTAGAAAAGATAACCAGTAGGAGTTGATGCTTTCGCGAGCTAAAATCATAGTTGCCACAATTGAAATTGTTATAGTTGCAAAGACATAAACCTTCTGTACTGTAATGAAACAGTTTGATAACNTTTCTGAAAGCTCTCGTCACGCTAAATACGCTCGTTTAAACCGCGTTTACGAAAACTTCTTGGTTTTCGAGTAATAAATTCGCGAAAATTTTGCCGGTTTTGAACTTTGACCCCCCGCCGCGTCTCCCCAAAATTTTTGGGGGGCTTGAAACTTTGGGAAAAGATGGGGCATTGTTAGGTGAATGAATAGGGCAAGTCTCAAAGGTATCCGCCCCGAGCCCCAAATGGCCCGTTTTGCACGTAGTCCTTTATTGTTCGACCCTTGGCGAAGACATTGTCGCGAGCGGAGCGTCGCGTTGTCTCTTCATGGACCTTTGCAGCCAAACTTCATTGCAGAAATGTTTCATGAATGCACTTTTATGAGCAAGTAAGCTTTTGCATATGAAACTCAGGGTCATTGCATTTAGTACAGTCTAGACTGGCTTCAACACTGATGCAAAAATGTAGATCGGTTGCCCACGGTGTTCTGAAGCTTGGCTTTCTTTCCGGATTTTGAAGTCATAGACCTTTCGTAGTTTTCTTTGAGTTAACAGTCATTTTTGAGTGTCACATTTTTTAAAATGTGAGGCAGTAGTTTGTATTTGAGATATTTTGCTTTTTTTGTTGGAGTGTTATGTGAATTTGCGCTTATATCGCGGAAGTTTTTATCAAGTATATCTTGCGAGAATTACTGGGTTAAAAGGTCCTTAAAAACACTTCCTTCGAGTAGCAAATGCCCTATTTTTGGCTCCCCGGCTGTATTAAACTCCAGCGAATTACCGTTTATTTTTGGTGTGTTTGAATAGATCTCATACAATAAGTGACTCTTAAGTGACATTTAGAGACTTTCAGTAACTCTTCGAAGTCAAAATGATGAACAATCAACATATGAGTTACAAAAAGTGACAAAACGAGTGCTCGAAATTTTGAATTGCTTTCATGCTTTCGGAGCAAAGAGTGGTGTCCGTTCTGCAATAATTACACAAAAGGTACCGCCCAGGGCTAAGCAATCAGAAAAGGTGTTTTCAACGCAAAGTATATTACAAAGCATCGAAAACGGGAAAATTATTCAGCATCCAAATGCCTGTTATGCCTGTTTGTCGCAAGGGCACATGGTTGCACAGGAATTGACCCTTGTGTCAAATAGAATCCACCACGGGGCGGCCCTGCTCGACGCAGTAGCCGACTCCTCCTGCTCCGTTGTCTTCGCAACCCTGAACAATCATGTTCGGGATGAAGAAGACGACTTCCGTCTTGACCTGAATCTGCAGCCCGTCCCTTTGCGCGGAGTCGCGCTGCGTGAAATCACGGCTGCCAGAGAGCAGCTAGCTCTGGTGACGAGGCTGGCGCGGGAGGGGCAACAGCTGCAGCAGCAGGGACATGCCCTCGCACTCCAGGCTGCAGCGAAAGCAGCCAAAATGGCAGCTATTCAAATCCCCCAATTTACACCAATATTAAATAGGCAAGTCATCAGCCAAGTTTGCCAGAGGAGCACAGCACTGCATGCTTGCATCCGGGAAATGTTGTACAAAATGCAGGAACTCCAGGATACCAAACAGAATATCAAGAGCAAGCTTGTCCAAACTGTTCTTTCGTACAATTTCCTTATAAATTCAGGGAACAATGTCTTCGGCCTCCCCAACCTAAATGGGATGAAGAAGACGACTTCCATCGTGCAACAAGGCAGTTGGAACACCAGATTCCAATTACAACGGAAACTACTACATCAACATCTCTCTTGTTGATCAAATCAGGGACTTACTTCAAGAACCTGACAGAGAGACAATATATATTTTCCGAGCAACAGAACCAATAAAGAACAAGCTATGTATTTCTGACGTTTTTGATGGAATGCTCTTCGAGAAGCTGCTGAGGGCAGTTCCAGAAGGTCAATCTTTCATAAGTCTGACCATCAACGCCGATAAAGCAGCAGTTTTAAAAGCTCGAAGAATGCACTATGACAAATCTAGCTTCTCATTAATGAGCTGCCATTAGAAGAAAGGTTTGCTGCGTAAATACAACCTCCTAATGGCAGCATTGTAATTTGGCAACCCTCACATTTTGATGAAGATATGGCCGAGTAATTTCGTCGATGAGGCACAGAGACTTGCCACTGAGGGAGTTTGCTGGTACAGAGCAGCAACTGGAACTTACAAAGTCATCAAAGTTTTCATCTGTTTTGCTTCAATATACGTAATTACCAACGTGAGAGTTTTAGAAATTAATGCCCAAGTTGGAAAAAACAGCTTTTACGTATGTAAACATGGAGGAGAGGTGATCGGCACGGCATTTAGATATGGACACTAAAGGGCTGGACACACGTTCAAAGTGGAGCTTCAAAGTGGTAAACGTTTAGTCAAGTGTTGATTGATGACCTTCAAAGGAGAGCGGCCCGCTCTCCTTTGAAGGTCATCGATGCTCTGCGGATCTCAACGTCCATCTAACCTCTCCAAGCGCGCGGCTATTACAACAATAATTTAAATGCGTCTGCGTAATGAAAAATTATGGAATTTAATCAGGTCATCGCAAAAGGTCCTGCCGTTTCGACTCTGAAAATTGTCAACCTAGTTAAAAACCCAGTCTCACTTGCTCCTACAACAACCGATCCATCACCAGGACAGGTTATCGCACAAGGTACAAATCCTGCTGCTTCCAAAGTAAATCAGGTCATCGCAAAAGGTCCTGCTGTTTCGACTCTGAAACTTGTCAACCTAGTTAAAAACCTAGTCTCATTTGCTCCTGCAACGAAGTCTGCAGGATAAGTTTACTGGTATTTTTTTCCATGGAAAAAGTAGAAGTAGCTTAAATTTGTTGCCAAATATTGTGGTTAGGTTCTCCCATTAAGGAATATAACGTAGTTGTAGTCATTGAAGTAATGCAATCGGGTTACGTCCCTAGATGCAGAGGACTTTTTACTCTGCACTTTTTTGGAAGGAAGACTTTAGAATTTCTTTTCTCTCTTTTCGGTGCCTTCAACAACAGCTCATTGGGAACAAATTGCAGCTGAATTCTACGAAGAGTATGGTTTTCCCAACTGTATCGGCGCATTAGACGGGAAACATGTGGCCTTTCGGCCATCGAAAGAAGATGGGGCACATTATTATAATTATAAATGTTTTAATAGCCTTATTCTCTTAGCATTAGTGGATGCAAAAAAAAAAATTTCTTATCGTGGATATTGGAGCCAATGGCAGGGCTAGCGATGGAGGGGTGTACGCTGCCAGTGGCATTAAAATAATTCTGGGGGGAAACCTTTGCAATCTACCCCCGCGCAGACCCTTACCGGGTCGTGTTGTTCCCATGCCATATGTGGCAATAGCAGATAGCGCTTTCCCTCTAGGGATGCGTTTAATGAAACCCTACGATTATCATAGTCCTACACCATTGCAAAAGTTGTTCAACAAATCCTTATCAAAAGCACGGTGTGTCGTTGAAAATGCATTTGGTATCCTAGCAAACAGAATGCAAATATTTTTGTCAACCATTAGTTCCAACAATCCAGACTATGTGGAGCTAGTCATTTGGGCATCTTGCATTCTCCATAATTTTATGATGGACAAAGCCCCACAAACTTATGGTGTCTTAGATCCAGAAGATGTAGTTAATTTACTGGATTATGTATTTCGTGCACTCGCCAGAATGGATACTGGAACTAACATACGTTTAGAGTTTGTGAGATTTTTCGGCGTTCCTTTTTAATTTTTTGTTTTGTTTGTTTTTTGTCTAAAAATATGTTACCTGTGCCTTTTGTATTCATTTAAAATTTTACTGACAATGGAAAAAGAGAAAAATGTTTTTTCCTGTCAGTTCAAAAATTAACGCAGCAAGATAAGATTAGGACAATCAGGATTTATACGAATATGGACACTAAGAAAATAACGAGCAGCGAGCAGCAGCATCTATTGATCATATGTTGGAGGCGCACAACACGAATGTAATTGTTAATGGTTTTTAAGGTGGTTCCCACTTAATTCATCTACCAAAACTGCCTTGCCATTTGCTGTAGTTATTGACTACACACACAGTCATCAGTTGGGACCATGCAAGTATCTAGGGATCAGTATCTGGGGTAATACTGCCCTTAATGATGAGGACTTCTACCTGGGTCGGGATCACATCAACCGTTGGATCCGCAAGTCCTGTGGTAGGTTAACTAGCTAGCGTGGTCGCAGAATAAATAGGTACACCAACAGAAAGGACACTGCCGTAAGAGCCCCCAAAAAATAGCAGTGGTTGCCCCCCATACATTCATTCGTTTAGTACTCTTCGTAGTTAATTTGTTCACCCCTCCAGCCTCCACCCGCCCTACATAATTGATGGAAAGCTATCGGTAGATAATTTGGTCAACCCCCCCCCCTCCAACCTTTATAGTTATTCATTCCGTATTCTTTGTAGATAATCTGTTCACCCCTCCCTCACCACCTACCCTACATCATTGATGCAGTGCTGTTTGTTAATAATTTGGTCAAACCACCCTCCCCCCTTACATTTATTCATTTAGGGTTTTTGTAGAAAATTTTGTGGACAACCCCCCTTTGGGCAGAAACTCTTTTGGCGCGAATTACGGAGTTTTTTGCTCCAGTCCAAAAGCTCACCGCTTGCTCAGCACGATCAAGTTCCGACCAGCAGCTAGAAGTCTACGCCGCCTGACTGTACACTGCGAGTTCAAACCTGGATTTAACAAGAATGTATTTGCTGCGCTGAAAACGAAAATTGCAACTATACCAAAAGATCGACGCATCTGCTCTCTTGTTGCGGATGAATTCAGCATGAAAGCGAACCTTTTTATAAGCACTCAAGAGATAAGATACATGGTCTGCATTATATGGGCGTAATTAAGAGCTTTCGCACTGCAACACATGCTCTAGTTAACATGGCCCGGGGTATTTGAAATGGTTGGAAGCAACCTATTGTCTTTTTTTCGTCAAAACTGGCGTGGCAGCTTATGAATTGAAAGAGCTAATTACGATCGCTGTCAGAAGAATGGCCGAATCAGGGCTAGATGTTAACAGTTTTCCTCTCAGATTTGGGTAGAAACTTTGAAAAATACTCTAAGTGAATGAGCCTCACCGGCATTCACCCATTTTTCCGTGTGCACGGGAAAAAATATACCACATCTTTGATGTTCTTCACCACATGAAGTGCTGGAGAAATAATCTCATTAATTATAAATTAGAGTTCAATGGTAAAGTTGCAGACTGGAAATATCTTCGAGAATTCTATGCAAAGGATAATCACACGTCCCTTCGCCTCACGCCTAAGCTTTCAGACTCTCACGTAGACCTAAAAAACTTTGAAAAAATAACAGTGTTTACCTTGTAGAAGATTCCATGACGATAAGAAGGAAAGATAGTGGTGCCCAAGTAAAGAGACGATTAGCAATAAAATTACCGTCTCATCTTCTTAATCAACCATTCGAACTCCTTAAAACAGAAAGGAAACGACTAGTGGCCCAAAAAAACTCTGATTTAAATGACAAGGTCATAGCGCTGATTTTTCATACTACCAAAATGTTTCTGCGGCCGTCAGCTAATTTAGAGCTACCTCCTGATATTGCACGGTACTCAGAGAATGAAGATGTTGGACCAAGAGCGTTGGATGCTTCATCCTCAAAAAACTATATCCAAGAAGAAGCTGCACGAGCGTACGCGTGTTCTTGGGTAACGACATTTATTTCGCTTCGAAAGTGCTACGTTATTTAGATTTTTACAAGTATTTACTGTTTTAAACCGACTGAAGAGGGCTGAGTTTTCAGTCAAAACGTTTTGGTATTATTTATGTAAAAAATGGGCTTGTTACCCGTTGTTTAATTTGGTATTATTGTTACGACTTAAGGTGCCTTCAAAGGGATTATTTCACTCGTGTTCTGAAAGATATCCGAGACGCGTCTAGACTGTTCGCTGGAAGTTCCACGTCTGTCCACCTAACCTACCATTCTCTTTGCTCCAGCTCGAATTTTGGAAGCATTACGCTTATAATGGGGAGAGCGACATAAGCGCAACTTAAAAGTACTAATTTGTGCGCCAAGTAATTCAGTAATAGATTCAATAGTCATGAAACTTTTCGAAATCGTTGAACAGTTTAATAATTATTTTAAATGACGTTTAATAATGATTTGCTTACAAGCCCGAGCTATTCAAGTGTTGACGCTCTTTGCAAGAATGTCATAGCAGATATTATTCTGTTATGCAGGAGGCGGCCTGGGGAGGTCTGCTTCACCAAGCTGTTGCATTACAGCAAAAGGGTCGGAGACGAGACTCCCCAGCCGACCTCTTGAAGCTCGGAACAAGACCTCGGGTCTTCACTGAAAATTTGTCATGTCCCTGGAAAATTAAATAAAAATGTGCCCATTTCGTTAACCGGTGCAATGGAAGAGGCAATCGATTTACTGTTAGCTTCGAGTTCGGCAGTTTTTATTGATCCAAAGAGGAGGATCTCCTCTTTTGCCAGGTGATTCCGAAAATGCTCCCCTCTGGTGAAAATATAATCTTGCAAATGCCCTTTGACGGGTCGTTGATTATCTCCGAAATCACAAGGAAGTTGGAGAAAACTCTGAAAAAGCCAGGTCACATGACGTGTACAGGGCTTCCGGCTTCGCCACTATATCGCGACCAACACCCAACTATCTAAACGTGACGACACCTATACTGAAAACTTGGCTACCTCCATGGGCCACACGCTGCACATCCACCATCAGAATTATCGTATGCCTTTGGAAATCATTCACAGATTGCACGTTGGCTCTCGCCTCCTTCAAGAGCGGTTGGAGAAGCGAAACGAACCTGTAGTCGGTTTACAGGTGCCTGGCTGCCCAAGTGGCGCAATCGTCGAAACGTCCTCAGACATATCATCCCCCAGTGCACAAGTTGCTTCTGAGGAAATGGAAACCTCATCTGGGAATGACATTTATATGCCAGGTGCACAGAAATCAATGACTTCTGGGATTGACTCCCCCGTACAGCCCACCAGGAGGACACTTAGACGTGCACGTATTCCCTCTGACACAGAGTCAGAGACAGAGGGGAATCTGAATAAGTCAGACCAGGAGTCAGAAGCACCGAAAGCCAAAAAACCTCGGTGGACTGAGGCTGAAAAAAGCGTGGTCCATAAGCATTTTGGCAAATTTCTGTCTCAAAAAGTGAATCCACCACGGAAAGAGGTGCAAAAGATGTACACTGCTAATCAAGCAATTTTTAAAAGAAACATATTAGCAGTGTACACTTACATAAATAATTATATCACTGGCAAGTATAAATGTGAGAAGTTCAAAAATTGTTCAAAAAAGTGAAAAATTTATCTGTGATTTCAATTTTTGAAACTGAATAATTTATCTGTGATTTCAATTTTTGAAAGTGAATAATTTACCTGTGATTTCAATTTTTGAAAGTGAATAATTTATCTATGATATTATTGATTCAGTTTTGATTCGGTCAAATATTCAATTATTGCAATATTTCTCTTTCTTTTTTTTTTACCTTTTGACGATGTGCCATTGTCCATTGATAATGCTGATTCCGCTCTGTGCTTGTTTTGTTTGATAATGTATTGTCAATTGCTTGAACATTGACAAAATAGCTACTGAGGTTCGCTATTGATCTATTTCTTTATTTTACAGTTTACTTGTTTAAAATAATTACTAATTTTTAGCATTTCATGGCAAGGGTGCATGTGTGTGATTTATATTTGGCAACGGTATGATGTTAAGATTACGCTTCATTCTATCCACAGTTCATGGACACCACGAACAAAAATCTTAAATTAGTGTGTTCAAGTGTGAGCAGAATTGTCAGTAATAATCTTTGAAACAAAATTATCATACTTTTCAAAAATCAGCAAGGTTTTCTGTTTTTTCTCCATTTTTGGCTTAGAAGAAAGCGCAGTGGAAACCCTAATGAAAGAACTTCCTCATATCACAGACTAGCAGCAGCATTCTACCATTTCATGTACCCTTGCGGCAAGGCTGCCTTACTCAAGATAGATTGTTTTATTCAAATGGCTTGAAAACTTTTGCAGTTTTGCAAGAATTCCCTGTACTTCGAATCTTTCAATTGCTGCTTTTGGCAGGTGCCATCCATGCACCTGCCATACATGATACATGCTACATGATGATACATGGTTACATGATTAAGGGAAACTTTTCCATATCATTTGCAAACTCATGGACCTGTGTCCAGATCTGTTTTGTCTGACTGAAAGGATAATTTGAACTCCAAAGTATTCGAAATTGTATGACAAATCCTTTAATTTTTTTTTTTTTTTTTTTTTTTTTTTTTTTTTTTTTTTTTTTTTTTTTTACAGCAAACGGAATCCAAACTGCCTTAAACACTTGGGGCCATTTATTGCCAGTTGGCCAGTTGGGAGAGGATTCTGATAGTTCCTTCTCGGATGAAGACGTGGACGATAGTATGCGACTTAAATTTCAGGACAAGTTTAGTTGGTGTTAAGGTCTTTTGCAGATGACTTATTTCATAATAATCCTGCATAGTTGCATTTCCATGCAGGGTTGCATGACTGAAATGAAAAATATAGAAAATTGAAAATTTCCGTGAAATATAACATGAAATTTCGCAGAGCAGTAAAAATATGAAACATATTTTCAGGGGCTGTGTATGCAACACGCACTAAAAACACCAACTAGCAAAAGCCTGTAACGTTTTATTTCATTGCGCATTTAATTTTGGAAAATATTTTTCATATTTTTGTGAAATTTTATGAAAGATTTTACGTAAAACTTCAAGCTATTATTTATAATGAAAAATGGCAACCCTGTTCCCATGATGGGTCAGGTGGTATTTTATGGGATTTTAAATGATTTCAGGGAGAGGTACCCTTCTGGGAAAATATTTAAATTTTGATCAGGTGAACCCACAGTTCTTCTAAGATGTAGCCTCATTTCATGGATTTCAAACTATTTGGAACAATTTTTAGTAATTGCTGACCTCACGGTGCACCAAATAAGTTACATATCGACGGTGAAACTACCAAACCACGTATCTCGTTTGCGGTGTTTAAAAATCTACGCTCACATTTTATTTTTTTGAAGTAGACCAAATCAATATCATTCCTTGAAATTTTCACGGAATTTTCTCCGCACGAAGAGAAAAAATCACAGAAATTTTCAAGACTGGATGTTAAGTAGTTTTTCATTTAAAAAATAAAGTATGACAGGAAGTCTGCGACGTCGCAAACCGAGATACGTGGTTTGGTAGTTTCACCGTCGATATTTTGAAACTGCCAAAGAAGGAAGTGTTGAATTAAACAGCTTAAGGAAGATTAGGGAGAAATTTTTTTAACTTATGAAAAGTACTTTCTTGACATTTCAAAGCAGATTGTTGCTAGCTCTCTTGTTAAAAATATATTGGCAGTGCTGAAATGTGCAGTTAGGCTACCTCTGGTCTGATGCTTTCTAATTTTTCACTCAGCATTATCTTATTGTTATAGGCTACCTCTGGTCTCATGCTTTCTAATTTTTCCCTCATCATTATTCTTTTGTTATTCTAATCGACTTTTTGATTTTTTTCAGATTGGAGACGCCAAGTTGTCCGCAATGACAATCTCTTGTTAAATCAAACTGAGGCAAAGCGGCAGTACAGGGCTTTAAAATTATCCATCGATATTGTCGACAGTTTAGAGGTGCAGCAAACCAAAGCGCAATATTGCTATGGCTGCACCTCCAACAAGTTCCTGTATAAAGCCCTCCCGTGTAATCATGTCATGAGGTGTACTGCCGCGATTGCCTCAAAGAGGCTGTTAAGCCAAGACACCATAGTTTTTCGACGCAAGAGGGCACAATGACGGACAGGGCAAACTATGTCCCTGTCAAGTGCCCTACTTGCCGAGCTCTAATTGGAGCCTTCGGGAAGGTCCCATCTTAGATGTAAAATAGTTGTCATTGTATATTTGTAAATATCACTAATTTTTCCAGGTTCCAAAGAATAGTTTTAACACTTTATTGTATATTATTTCTAGGTACTATTGTATATTCATCTTGTTCTAGTATTTATCGTGTAGTATCTCCTATTGTATATATTGTATATATTGTGTGTCTTCCTAATCACCCCGATCGTGAGCCACCGGAACTGCATTTCACCAGTAAATGTGAGCCGCCACCGGCTCGCAATTTTGGATTGCGCCAGACTTATCATGTGACCTGCAGACGCCCAATTGCGAGCCAGTCAGTGAACGACACTAGCGCTATTAGTTCGGAAATACGTCGCGGCCGCGATCCGCGAACCAAACACGAGTTCGCCTGGAAGTGTGAAGTGTGTGAAAATCAATGTGAAAATACTGAAAATGTCTTCGCGGACTTCCAAAATCTTGGAATTGATTGGCAGTAAGTTGTGTATTATATTATTAAAGCTTTTGTAGTCTCTTAACCTCCAGATCATTTACTTTGAAAAAGAGTTACAGAATGTAATACAGACTGAATCAGACAGATTGCATTCATTCAGCGCCAAAAGAGGTGAACCCTCGGATAAAGTTTAGTATTTGGACCGTTGGACGAACTACACGACTGCCGTGATAGCGAAGAGAGCAGTAAGTGCAAAAATGAAGTTTTGAGAGAATGGGCCTAGAAGCTTCTGAGTGGAATACTTTATTGAAAGAAGCCTCTGTTCTTTGTCAAATCGCAACCAATCATTTGATAGACTCTTAGAAATCATTTGGGGGATTAAAACTCGACCGATTTTATTTCAAAGTACATGAAAAAGGTAAAGTTCAGTTTCATGTTAGGTTAGTATTTGGCTAGACAGCCGTAAGTGCTGTCTTCCACATGCTTTCGTGGTCGCGTTTTGGACACACAACAAACACATTTTCAGGTTAGAAATCGGCAGATTAGGGCGGCATTCCTCTTGAAAGCACTGTTTTCAATGGCTCTTGTTGCGTCACCATTACCATAGAAATGCAGTTTTTGACCATCTTTTCAGTGTGCTTCAGAGTGGTACCTTGAGTGGTTATTGATTGTCCCTAAATTTACCTAACCTAAGTGGAGGGGATGGTCCATATACTAAACTATAGCCGAACCCTCTCCTTTAATCTCTTGAACAGCACTGTCATGTTGGCACACCTCAACGGCTATCCGATTTCTATTCAGATATCTGATCAATACTCCCTACAGTCCATGCCAAAGTAATTGAGCCTTTTATAAAGTGTGACAGAAAATTAGACTCTGTTCTTTTCACAAGGAACTATATTGCAAGAATCAGGTAGCAAACTCTTTGTCTCACCGCTAAAATGGCTTAATTTATTTCGCGTGGATGTTATGAACCTTTAACGAACCATTGCGGACCTGCTGATCAGTCGTCGAAAGTTTGTCTCAATGGGAATCGGTAATACAAAGCTGAGATGGAGGTATTTCATCGCTTGATTGGATCAGGTGACTATTGTATGGAATCAGATTGACGGCAAGCTATTTGCACTGTTTGTGGAACCTTACAACCCATTGAGCGAGCTTGATTTGACAAATCACTCTTGCGATTCTGCCTACAAATAACACCACTTCATTTCAACATAGCCTTATCGTGTTCCATCTTCAAAGGCAACACGTCATTTATCAGTCTGCTGGCCCAGTATTTGGCATGGATGAAACTAGATGGAGGAGGCCATGTGTCCTTTGCTTATAGGAGACTTTGGAAAACTGAGTAATTGTGATTCTAAAGTATGGAAAGTGAGGAGCGCAGGGACTGAGAACGCTCTTCAGTTTGATCATCAAAGTCGCTTCACTTCTCATCTAAGTATCAAGGTTCCCCAGATAGCAAGGAAAACATAGGAACTCTGTAGGATTCTCATCAGATAAGGTAGCATTTGTTTACTTTCTGTGTGCAAGGGACTGCGCTTCTTTCGTTCAAGAGTAATCGAGAATTAACCAAGGGCACCGCAGCGACAGTCCGCAGACACGCCAAGCTGTCAACTGCACATGATAGTAAGAAGTAAACAAATGCCAACTTATCTGACATCAGTATTATGAAACTTTACATTTTTTAGCAAACATCAAGCACCTAACCACCAATGATTTCAGATTTCCTCTTATAAAATTGCTGATTTACAAAATCTAATTTTCTTCTTTTTAATATTAACTTACTAGGTACGCCTGACTTTTTGAAAAATAAAGGAATAGAAAAAAGCAAAGAGAAAGAAAATTTGAACTGGCAAACCACAACTCCCAGCTCCAGTAAGGCTCATTTGGAAAGAAAAACTCCAAGTAAGTTATCTTTCTGAAACTTAGAAAGCATCTTAACCGCATAAAACATAGTTGCCTTTTATAATTTAGATTGATTTGTTGGTCTCAATTTTGATGTGATCTTTATCCTGAAGATGTTAATTGAGATCTACGTATTCTCTTATAGATTGGAGTGGATCTGACATGGAATGGTTTATTGGTTGGATCATTTATTTTGATCTCCCATTTTTTTATTATTTATTCAAATATTTATATCTACATTGAGTATATTGAACGTAAGCTGTTGATGGCTCATAGTGTATCTGATCCATGAAGGTATGACCAGAAGATCCAACCAGTCAATTAGGCTGCCTCATATCAGCTTCGTCTTATCATCACCACCTTCTCCTCCCTCCCCCATTAAATTAAAAAAAATTCGCCCATACAAGCCAATCATAACAAAACCATGAAGCTCTCAAAATGTATCAGAGGCATGTTATTTTATGACTTTTTTTTCTTTCCCTGGAAGATATCTCCAAGTATTGCATGTTTATTTGGCAAGCTGGCTTTAATCCTCTGAGTAAAATTAGCTGTTTTTAGGGTCGAATTTTATTTTATTTTCCTTTTTCAGAGGCACGAAGAGCATTGGCGCCCCTCCTAAGCCATAATGAAACCATAATAAAGTTAAAACAATCACAGGGTGAAAAATTCGAAAATGTTGTCAAGCCAAGAACGTTAGCTGCAAAATTGGAAAATGTGAGTACCTTCAACAGACATGGTTAAAATTTAGAGCATAAGAGACAGGTAAATTCCCTCTTTTTTCGACTGTACTCTGTGAATAACTTTTAGAAGAGTGATGAGGTGTGTCCGTTGTTTGATATTCTTTAAAATATAAATTTAAGAATGTTACGTTACAATGCTGATAGCACTGATGTTTTGGGAGGTGATAATAGCATTGAGAAAAAGTGTTTTTTTTTTTCTAGAGATCTACAATGTAAAACATAAACTTTCATTAGAATGCAATGGAATACTTTTGATTTGGGCTGGGTACTCCCACTAACATTTCAATAAGTCAAATTGACCGCAGGAGAGATTAATCTTTGAGACATCCCCACCTCACTCATGCCACTAAAAACAGGAAGTGCTCTACTTTCTAAAAACTTTCAATTCCTATAAAAATATTAGAATAAAATAATATGAATTTATTTTGTATGCAAATGCAAGAAAGTTGACTTATCTCGTGATTCTGTATCAAGCACTTATGGACGTATTTCTGTCAAACGGAGCTATGCGCATTATGGCGTGAGCCCTGTTATGCATATATTCTTTTAGGTCTCAGGGCTTATACTTTGATGTTATGCTTTATAGTTCTGTTTGGCAGAAATACGTCCACATATGTTCCTCTAAAGTAATTATTCAAACTAAGAATTTAAATGAATGATTAAAATGTTTTAAACTCTTCTTAACTTCTCTTTTAATTGTTTAGGTCAGCTATGAAAACTTTAATCCCTTAGTGAGTTTGGAAACTGCACCATTCTTTTGTCATAGTCTGCGGAGTAATAAAATGTGCAATGTATCTTTGGACACTAAGGATGTGCCGATGTGTGAGACTGAGGCTATGCAAACAGGTAAAAAAAGTAGAAATTCTTTGATCTAATAATTTCCTTCAAACCAACCAAGTTTAGATTAGGGTGTGAAGTATAGTGCAAAAAATCTATGGACCCTTATGGAAGAATTTCAGGGTCAGGGATGTGAAAAGTTCTCGACTCTAGAGTTCTGTAGAAATCTGTAAAGGTCCCTAAATTAATTGTGGATGTCGTAAGTTTTTTTTTTTTTTTTTTTTTTTTTTTTTTTTTTTTTTTTTTTTTTTTTTTTTTTTTTTTTTTTTTTTTTTACTGTTTTCTGCACTGAACTGTTTTAGGTCTTACGTAAACAATTGCCTATTGCAAATCTGAATGCTTGCTCTACGTCAGCATGCTTCTTGATGGATCTTTTTTGTGAAACCTCAGCATACCCCAAACGATTTTGCATGCTTTCTCATAAATTGTGGTGGAAACGTACTTGCACCCCGTGGTCAGACTAGTCGAATGAGCTGACCAATACTAATAAGGAGGAAGGAAGTTGACAGTCCTTGGAATTTTTCAAGCATCTCTGAGCTTGAGGGTATGAATTTTCCAAAAAAAAAAAAAAAAAAAAGCTTTGTTTTCAGCATTGCTGAATTTTTGTCAATCAGCTGATTCTTCCTTATGCGATTAGCTTTCTTTTTAATGATTAGTTGTTCAAGATGATCTATCCTAGAGGGCCGTTCTTAAAATACGTAACCCACTAGAAGGAGGATTCAGGAAAGCGCCACACCATATTATTTTCACAAGTCAAAGGATAGGGACCTACATCACAAAGGTGTTAAGGGGGAGAGAGGTGTCAAAAAATCCCACATTTTTACATTAAGTATCTTAGGAATAGCCTGTAGAGTATAATTGTGATTGAACTGTAGACTGCAAACATCTATTCCTAATATTAAAAATTTTGACCCACTGATTTTTTACCAAATTAAAGGCCAACAGCCTCCGCGCATGAGTATCAGTAACTATGTAAAACTCCAAGACAAGGAAAATATGCCAGTAGACTTTGCTCTTTATATTTTACCTAAGTTTAAGTGATTGAAGGTAGTCCTTGAGAGGGGAGAGGTGGAGTGTGGAACATGAAAGCCTACTAGAACTGCCAGAGACTAAAATATTTTCTTTACAATATACCTGAAAGTTTTAGATTATGGAAACAAGATTAAGTTATATACCTGGAAATATGCCCCTCAAGATTTGTAATTAAACTCTTCCTTGGTTAGATGTAAAGGACACTAATATAATTTGTTTTTCAGACACCTGGGAAGAGTACGTCAAAACTCTTAATGAACAAAAGGAGCTTTTAGAGAAAGCCCGATCAGCACTCAAAGTCTACAACAAGAAACAAAGCCAGGCTGCTTCAACATTTACCTCAGGCTCAACAGATGAATTTCAGGTGGATACTGCAGAGGAAGAGGCAGTGATTGATACAGCTATTTCCAGGATACTGTCCCCAAAATGTTTATCTGATATTAATGAAATGTGTGGGCTTGGCACACTTTCCCCACTGGAAAGCATAGGTAGGTCTTTAAGATGAAAATATTTCAAAGATATGTATAGACCGTTTTATTAAGTTGCATACCTCTGGAAAATTTTGACTTGTTGGCACAATGAATATTAATATTACTTTATTCGTCTTTATGATTATGATTTACTAACGTGACATTTTGTTTCTTAAATGAGTCAAAAATGGTAGTTCCTTCTCGCAAAATTAAGTCCAATTTAGCCAATTAATTTTTATTAATGTCCTATAAAAAAACCACTTATCTATATCTTTCCAAAAGCCACAAATCGCATCAATATTTCATGAAGTTTTTATTATTTTTTTTTTAAAAACAACTTGGCATTAGTTAATTTAGAAAACGATCTTGATATTGAAGAAGCTTTTAACTTGCTGAACTGCCTCTCACTTTTATTCCGTAGTTACCCTAATTTGCTAATCTCATCAATCAGATTAAGAAAAATTTTATCTTTTTTACGTATGAGCGCATGGTTTTATACAGATGGATTTTGTTTTTTAAAGTTGTAAGACTGCGTGCTCAATTATTTGACTGTACAGCCATTAATTGACTAGAATTTCAAATTTTGTGTCTCGGGCATATTCTACCATCTCTTACTTGTTGATGAATTTCAGTGCTTGCCTCCGGTGTCCCCGTCCATANATTTGCTAATCTCATCAATCAGATTAAGAAAAATTTTATCTTTTTTACGTATGAGCGCATGGTTTTATACAGATGGATTTTGTTTTTTAAAGTTGTAAGACTGCGTGCTCAATTATTTGACTGTACAGCCATTAATTGACTAGAATTTCAAATTTTGTGTCTCGGGCATATTCTACCATCTCTTACTTGTTGATGAATTACAGTATTTTCAAAATCTTATTACCAGACATTTAATGCACCTGATTTGCTTTGCAGATAAAAATTTTACTGAAGCACAGGGTCGTCTGGAGCTCTCCCACCAGCTAGAAATGAACAGAAATGAATGCATTGGTAGTTCAGATCCGGAAACATCCTGCGATTCAGGTAAATGTGTGATCTCTCTGCTAAAACGAGACTTGAGTGCATTTTTGTGCTAGCAGAAAAGGGTTCAAACCCACTTGGAGTGGCACGAGAAGAGATAATAAAAGGGTATACATGTTGTTGGGATGACTTTAATTTTATGAAAGAATTTGGAACAATGAGTTGAGATTCATAGAAAGAGGAAAACTAATCCTTTAACATTTGAATTTCGCACTCTTCTACACTCACACCTACATCAAGATGAATCATATTTTAATGGAGCGTCAAGTAGGATTTAATTTGGTTTAAAAAAAGTTAACTCAGTGACATAATCAGAGTATTGCTGGATTTTAGCTATTGATTTTCTCCGACCAACTTATGATTGCAAACATATTTTGTCCGCTTAATTTTTCAATTCCAGTTGACGTAGCAAAGAAAAAGTGGAAAAAATTCGCTACCTACTTGACTCATCAAATAAAAAAAAAAATTAATAAAAAAATATCATGTGAGTAATTTCTTAGATTTCCTGTGTATGTGCCTTAATTTTTAGTTGTTTTTTTCTCTCTTTTCCAGTGACAATCCCATATATGAATCATTTTTCTTTGATCCAGGATCAAATACCGCTGAATCATGATATTCAGGCAGCCGCATTTGAGTCTGTGGTTTATGTGTACGAGGGAGAACCGACTGAAAATTTCTCTGGCCCAGAAAATACAAATGGGCAAGAAGGAAATATTTCACTGAAGGTTAGTAAATTTTTTCTAGAAATGATACGTCTGAAGATTATGCATGGCCTGTTTGCTCTGTCTCGATTTACTTCTATTGGTTACAATCACAAATTTGGTGAAATAAAAGTCACTACATACCATATTTCCGAATTTTTTACTACACCAGTGAAGAAAAGTTGCAAGTTGGTATTGAACTTAACCACATTGCTTTTTTTTCAAAAACGGCCGTATAACTTTTAAAAATGTCCTCTCTAAGATCATTTGTTTCATATTCTCAATTCCTGGAGAGTTGCAGTCTTTTGAAAGGGTGAATATCCCCTTGGCAAAAAGCTTCATAATAACCTGAATTTGTTAGGAATCTTTGTGAATCAATAAAAATTAGACAGTTTTGGGAAATCAGATTATAAAGCAACTTTTTCTGCATTTTATCAGAATATCAAAATCTTTTTAAGACCTCTTGTAAGTAGTTTAAAACGACTGTAAAAAACTGATAGATAAAAATAAGGTTTTATGTGAGTTCTTGATTCTTTAAATCATGTAGGCAACCAATTAATCAATGACAATCTAATTGTGTCACCAAAAAACTA